>CABHPH010000516.1:46010-65206 GCA_902168325.1 Peromyscus nudipes | reverse complement strand
GCCAATATTTTAGAATGCCAAATTTTTCTTACCTATAAATTATTTACCCTTATTTTAAAGTCACTTTAGGGATATCAAGATGATTAAACAAATAAAGTTACTTACCAAGCAAGTCTAAAGATCTGATTCTGATCTCTGGAGCCCACATGAAGATAGGCGAGAACCCAGCTCAACAAAGTGGTCCTCTGACCTCCATATGTACTGCCATGGTGCTTGTGCCCTCCTCCCCCACATAATGCATACATCCACATTATAATTATATTATATTATCTTTATATTACATATTAAATTGTAGTTTTGTAAATTTTATATGTAAAATTGTAGTTTTAAATGAATTGATTAGTTTATATATAATTTATAGTAAATCAATACATTAAAACTACAATTTTATACTTAAATATATTTTATACTTGAATATTTTGACATAACATGAATATATGTACAAGGTACTCAGAAAAATATCTTATTGTTCAAAAACATGCAAATAAGATATGGGATTTGTACTTTTCTAACTGCGTTTTCTTCAGATTTCCACTCATGAAATGAAGGGGGCTTCGCTTCTGTGCACTGGGTGGTTTTCATCTGTGCTGCTTGACTTCTGTCAAAAGTCTCCCTCCCTCTAAGTCGTGTTTTCTCATCCGTTATATCGCAGGCTTCATTTAAATTTGGTTTTGCCCTTTCTTGTGTTTACACTGAAGTATAGGCTTCTCTTTATTTTGTACTTAGAAACTTGACCTACTTTGCTGCTGAAATTCAAGCTCTTATAGAATTAGCTTGCTTGATTTCTTATTTGTCTGTCTTATTTATTAGTGCAATTTTTTCCTTGTACCTATGCCTCAAAAAATGTATTACTCCCTTGGATACATTTTTCTTTGAAGGGGTAGTATCTTCATTTTATTTTTTTCTTTTATTGAAAATATTTTTTATTACATAATATAACCTGATTACAGCCTCCCCTCCCTCAACTCCTCCCAGTTCCTCCAAATTTCCTTCCCCATCTGTATCCACCCTAAATCTGTTTCTCATTAGAAAAATAACAGGCTCCCAAGGGATAATAATAAAGTAAAATATAGTAAGATAAAGCAAAAGCCAACACATCAAAAATAGGAGAAAAGAGATAGAAGGAACAAAGCCTAAGAAAAGGCATAAGATACACATATAAACTTAGAGATCCACTCATTTGCACACTCAGAAATTCCATAAAAATACTAAAATGGAAGCCATTTTATATATATATATATATATATACACATATATATGTGTGTGTATGTGTATATATATATATATACATATATATATAAGCTTTAAGGTAAAATGTAGAAAAATATTTTAAATACAAATAATATTAAATTAAAATAAAAAATAAGATTTTTTTTTAATTCCCAGGCACACTATTGTAAGACAAGTAACCTCCAGAGATGACCTTGAGTTCATTTTCTGTTGATTATGTATGGCTGATAGCACAGCTTACCCTTAAGAGTAACTTGTTTCTCCAATAAGACTCCCTTGTAGAAAACTAAATCTTCACTTGCTAGTGGTTATCAGTGAGTGATGGCTTCTAAGTCAGGGATAGGGGCTTTTTTTGCACTTGCCCCTTCAGTTGTAGAGCCTGATCTTGTGCAGACCTGATCAGTGCAGACTCTGTGTATGCTGCCCCCGTCCTTGTGAGCGCATATCTCTGTCCATCCTGCTGTATTTAGAACGCCCTGTTTTCTTGGTGTACCTCAACCCCTCAGCGTCATACACTCTTTCCACTTCCTCTTCTGCAGAGTTCCCTGATCCCTAAAAGAAGGGATGTGATGGAGATATCCTGTTTAACCTCTCCCTGTTCAGTGAAGGGTGTACGTCTTCTGGGTCTTCTGCAACAGTGCCTTACAGGCAGGCTGTAAAGAACAACCAATGAATAAATAGCCTTGGCAGCAGCCTGGGTTGTTTGGGGGTTTCCATGGGACCCCTTTGGAAAATGACTCAATTAGATGTAACTAATTCCAGACACTGGAAGCTTCATTTGGTGACAAGAGATGTCTACTAGGGGCTGTGTCTCCCCTGTTATTTAGATTATCATTTAGCTCACCTTGATATTTGCATATATTTTAGGAAGTTTCTGTTCTATGGGGTTCCGTACTACCCCTGAAATGGTCCTTAATTTTAGCCATGTCTCTTTGTATTCTCTACCTCATGTTCCTGTTCCTTGCACTTCCCTGCTTGATCCTCCCATTCCGGTGCCCTATCCCTCATCCATCTACACCCATCTATTCTTCCCTAGGGAGATCTCTCTGTTACCCCTAGTCTCTTACTCTATGCTTAACCTCTGTGGTTCAATGGGTTATAACTTGCTTTTATCATTGACTTAACACCTAACATCCACATATAAGTGAATGCATACCGTATTTGTCTTTCTGGGTCTGGTTACCCATTTTAGGATGAACTTTTCTAGCTTTCTCTATTTACATGTGAATTTTATGGTTTCATTTTTCATGGCTGAGTGATAGTCTGTATGTACATGTACTACATTTTCTTTATACATTCATCTGTTGAGTGAAATATAGATTGTTTTAAATCTCTGCCTATTATGATTTATGTATGTCCTGGATCTCTGTTCCCAAATAACCACTCTGAGACTTATATTAATTGTAAATGCTCAGCCAATAGCTCAGGCTTGTTACTAGCTAGCTCTTATACTTAAGTTAACCCATAATTCTTATCTATATTTAGCCACATGACTTGATACCTTTTCTCAGTATTGCATTCTCATCTTGCTTCTCTACATTTGCCAGTGACTCTCTGACTCTGCCCTTCCTCTTCCCAGAATTTTCCTAGTCTGGATCTCATGTTCAATCTCTTCCTGCCCAGCTATCAATCAGCTTTTTATTAGCAAATGATGGTAATGTATATTTATAGTGTAGAAAGAATTGTTCCACAGCATTTCCCTCTTTTTGTCTAATTAAAGAGGAAGGTTTTAACCTTAATATAGTAAAACTATATACAACAAAAGAAGTTATTAAGTAAGAATTACAGTAGCAATATCCAATCCATTTCCACTTGGTAAAATTAGAGAAAATACTTATCTTATATTGGTGAATCTAAAGTTTTGTATGTAATTTAGTTATTATTATAAGTAAGGAAAACTAAAATTATAACTATTTAGTCTTCAACTCTATCAAAGACCCCAGAAGGATGAAATGTTACCTAATGACAGGGACATCAGGCTGTCTGGACAGTCATCAAAGTTCCTCTGTAACATTGGGGCATCCAACTCTGGCCTACAGGCCTAGCATATCTGACAGACTTTCCTGTGAAGCAGAGACTTCTGAAGGACTGTTCTACCTTGTCTTGGCAAAGTTTGGTAGTCACCTATTTTGTATCCTCCTGCAGATCCAGTTTAGAAAGTAACTGTCAGCAATTGAGGCAAGGGCAGTTTCTTTGCTCACTTGACTAGCTTTTGCCATAAAGAAAACAAACTCCGTATGGAGTTTCTTTGATGCCCATCATTTTCTCTGAAGTAGATTGGTGCTGCCAGGAACAATCTGCTCTCACTGTCATGAAAAGTCTAAGTTATTAAAACATTTTAAATGCCTTATTCTGTAGGTCATTGAAGTATTTGAAGATTATCTATCTATCTGAAATGTATCTTTGTATACCCAGAAAATCTAACTAACATGATTATAAGTTTGACTATTACACATGACTATTAATTTGTGTTTCTTAATTACACACTACATTTTTAATTGAGCTGCATAAACACAATACCTTAAACAAGAGTAGAAATATACATACAGTATAACAGAAATAACTTTCAAATTGTATCAATAAACTAAAATCCACACCAATGTAAACTATCCTGAGATTAATGGCTGTTTTTTGGATTAAAGTAGATTCAATAATCTATCCTTTTATCCTAGTTCTACACTGCCCCTTTTTCTTTTTAGAATGAGATCCATGAATCTAATCTCCTTTGTTCCACTTTTTTCCTGATCATTACTAACAACAATTTGTAACCAACTCCCCTAAACAATGACAGACATTATAACCAATATTTTGGGAATGTGGGTGTGGTTCTCTAGACTACTTCCTGCTAATTGGGGGCAATGGTAATTTTTGAGGGACCCTGAGAAAATTTAGGACAATGGCTAAGTCTTTGCTGGAATAGTCTGTGAGGCTGGATCGTCTCAGTCAGCAGCCTTGAAGCTGTTCTGGATGCAGAACTCAGAGAAAATTGTAATGGAGGCATTTTGAAATGCTGGATCACCCAAACTAGAAAGAATAGTAGCCTCGTGTCTTTGAGTCATAGTAAAAAGCTTGGGGACCCAGAAATGGTTTTGAGTTAAAAGCATTAACATTCTGAGGCTGAATATATAGACTGGACAGATGTTTTTAGCACAATGAATAGCATTTTTAAGTCTATACTTAGAAAACAACCAAAGGAAACTGAAAATCTTGAGCTTATGATTATGATAATAGGAGTCAGTGCTTACCAATAGCACAGAAAGGGAACTAAATCTGAAACATTTATTTTTTACATACCTTAAATCACTTTCTTATACCTTTACAGATTGCATTTACATACCTTAAAACACCTTCTTAGACTCTTACAATTATTGAAGTTTTTACATCCTCAGACTTTTAAAATTTGTATTTATATACCTTAAAACACTTTCTTCAGCCTTCAGAACTTATATAAATGTCAAACTTTTTCATCCATTTACGTACTATAAGACACAGGACACAGGTGGTTGATTATTGAGAGCAGTCATTGTAAAGCCAGTTCCTTTAAATAAAGGGATAGTAAAAAGTTACTTTGAAACCTGTTTTATGAGTTAATCTCCCTTCAGAGTCTGGTAGCAATGTAAACTGTGTCCTTCTTTCTTAGCAGCTCTGAAGTGAGGCTTGAGGCCTGATGTTTACATATGAAGGGAAGGCAGCTGTGGCCTGGGGAAAGGAACTGGTACGCTTGCTGCTCTTAAACTGACAACTCTACAGTCAGTCAGTCACTATCTCCAGAGATCGGAGAAGGGTAAATTATACCTGGAAGTAAAATCCAAATGACTTATGTATCACTTAAAACAATAGAGACTTCCTCATTATCTAGTGAGTTACTCTGGGCTCCTGTGGTTCAATGGCTTCACAGGGGACACTGGTGGTAGGTCTTTGGCTGTCAAACAGGACAGCTTTTAAACTTCAATTGTCACACAATGCAGTACAGGCCTTTGGCTGTCAGACCCAGATCTGAGAGTCTTCCTATAGAAGAACTTGGGAAAACTGACTTTACTTTGACTGGGCCAAAAAGGGTAAGCAACCCAATTATCCAGAGTTTGGCCAGAACCCTAACAGCAGGGGAGGTTTAGGGCAGGTTTTCCTAGTGGTTAGTGTTACCTCAATTCAAATGGAGTTGTACCCCATCTATCTTTTTTGAAAACCATAGGGTACCCACTAGTAAGGGTGTATCTATTATGGGAAGCTCAAACATTTGAAATGCCACATTCAGCAGAGGTATGAGGAGTGTGAGGAACATCTGTCTCTTAAGTAAGCCTGATTTTATGCTTAATCTTGAAAATACATAAAGGAGACTAAATAAAACTTGTCACTAAATGAACAGTTTATAAATTAGTAGCATATATAAAGTTAGGATTTTATAGTTTACTCCTGTTAAGTTTCAGCCTTAAAAATTTGAGTTGAGTGTTTAATTGGCAATCCATTAGCATCAAAATAAACCATAAATGTATAAACTTTAAATGATAATTGTAGCCCATAGAGAGTCTGGGAACTTTTCTGATCCTTTTATTCTATAGCATTATAAAGTATCACAGTTTTTTGTATGACTTAGTTTGTCCAAATAGCTAAAGGTTAACAAAGTGAGCAAAGACAAAGAAGCTAGACAATTATTACTGTGAATCTGAGTAGAACTTGGGAATTTATCAAATATACCTTATTTAACAAACATGTTATTCCTATTTGTAGTGAGTTTGTAGTGAATTTTTTCACTGAACATTGGGATCCTAAGTTGCCTAGCTTCTGGATTGGCTATTCCCCATTTATAAATGTTATTTTAAAAATAATAGTGGTGCTGTTACCAGGCGAAAAGGTCATGAGACATGACAAAACCCAGTATCAGAGCTTTATTGGGGTGGGGGGGCACAGAAGAGAGTAACCAGGCCTGGGGAAGACACACGTGCGGGAAGAGAGAGATAGTGGGGGAGGAGAGAAGAGAGAGAAAGAGTCTATGTCCGGCTTTTTAAGGATTCCTGTGCACATATGCAGGTGGACTTTCGGAAATATGCCATGCATGGGCTGATTGCGTGACCACACTGTGGCTATTTGCGCAATCACACAGCGCACTGATGATGTAAGACGTAAGACCCCTTACTTAGCTACTGAACTGTGCATGTGCGGTCATGCTGCTGGAGGAGTGGCAGAATCCTAACAATAAACACACCAGTAACTGCCACAAAGCATTGTCATCAGTGGAGTCTTAGCAATGTTTCTTCTTTTAAGGAAGTCCAAATAAATGTTTTTGCCTTCAATTCATTGCTATTGAATTTGTAACAAATGGGAACAACACAGTTCTGGCATTTTTTTCAAGATGTTTGCACCTTTAACCAGTATTTCTCAATCTGTTTTTCACTATCGTGTTCCTACTAGGAAATTCTATTTTAATTTACCTACTTAAAATATATTACCTACTTAATTAAATAAAGGAAATATTAATTAACAAAAGACCTTGTCAGATATAGTTCAACTTTGTGGGGCCATAAATCTTTGAAAGATCTTAAGACATTTTGCTTTTACCCTTCCTTATTGCAAATCAATTTTGCCCTCTTGAGGGCAATAATGTTCCCACAGGGAATGTATGTGGGGCATGATTCAGTCTTCCTATATTCATTTAATGCCATTTCTGAAGCTTTACACATATTGCTTCTTCATTAACACTCATTTTCTATCTTTTAATTCATATAGTATAGTTCCAGGCTGGGGACACAATTCTAATTCCCCCTTTCTTGCCAAGTCACTTATAATAAAAAAAATTAAAATTTTACTTTTATAGCTTACTTAAAAATCTTTAAAGGATTTATTTCATCAGCTGTATCTAATTTTAAGGGATTGTTTAATTGTGAATATCAAACTAGACTACGTAAATACAGGACACAGGATGGACACATGCTAACCAAGCCAAAGTGGTAGTAACTACCTTTATATTTTCCTGTTCGTAATAAGTGCTATTATATTACACATTCAAGGTCTTTAATGACCTTTCAGTTACTACTAGAAAATAGCTGCTTAATTAATATCATTAAGACTAGAGAAATGACTCAGTGGTTAACAGCACTGGCTGCTCTCCAGAGGACCTGGATTTGAGTCCCAATGCCCATACGGTAAGGCAGAACCATCTGTCCTTTGAGAAGTAGGTTATCACACTACCGCTGCTGATCTCCTTAAACACCAAACTCACATGTGGTACACAGACCTACGCAGAGGTAAAACACCCACACACATAAAATACAATTAAATTTAAATGATTCAATGGCATGGTCATTAATATGCTTGTTGTCTAGTTATTTCATAATCACATCAAGAATCTTGGAGTCTAGAACTGCACAGAATGGAAGAAAGGCACAGGTAAGACCAATCTTTAAAACGGTGGCCATGAAACTTCAAGTGCTACGCCATGCATGCAGAGAGCTTAGTGTCACTGCAGAAGAACGCCAGGAGATAAGTGTTTCAGGAAGAGAGAGACTACATTACTGCTCAGATTTAGAGCAGGCTCTACTGCCTTGAGATGGTTTGACTATACAGCCGTGAGTTTTTCTCATTCCGGCATAATCTGTTAACTAACACTGAATTCTTTCCATCTTTCCCAGGTCCAGTTTCACTTGATTTTTTTATATACGCTTCCTCATTTTTTGTACCTATTGACATCCTATTTTTATGCATAACAACTGGGCTGACAAATTGATTTTCCCCAACTTTAATCTAAGCTTACATAAAATAGAAATATGTTTTAGGTATTGTCTTTATGATTAATGTATTTGTGCTGGGAAGGCAAGTTATATATTCATAAATGCTTTGAATGAAATATTAGCTTTAAAGAATTAAGTTAAGAAAACAATGCACAACTTTTCAAAATTTTTATACTCATAGAATTGATTGATTCTCTACTTTAAAGCCTTCTACAAAGCTTTTATATGTACATAAATTCACTTAAATTAGAAATTTTTAGTCATACAATTCAGTTGTATTTGAGCCAAATATGTAATTGTTGATAACTTAAAGTCATTGTCAAACATAGTCTATGTGAAAGAACCAATATTTTGAGCTGAATTTAATTAGTAATAATTGTGCTTATGATACAATTCAACAAAAATAACATGAATATAAAAGGAGACCAATCTGATGCATGAGGCGGCCATCTAACTGAAATCTATATTTGAATTCACAAATATTAATATTTAAGTTTCGTTATTCAAATATCTTCTTTCTCCAGATACCAGGAAGTTATGTTTATCAATCAAGAAGCAATGAGAAATTCACACTTCTCCTCATTCTAATTAGAATTTACAGTCTAAGGAGGGTATTAGGGAACACATTTACAGGATAGTCTTTTAATATTCCTTAGACCGGCCTTAAATCCCTGAAAATACTCCTGGGTCAGCCTTAACTGGCACTAGGCTTGTGAGTATGAGTTACCACACACAGCTTTTATTTCATTTTCCCAAATAAAAAAAAGTTGGTCTTGGAATTATGGAATGATGGAGAATGAGAAACATTTCAAAGTAGCTTACAAGCAGAACTGAAATACCACAATGTAATTTCTTTTCTGCGCATATTTCAGACATCCTCCCTTCTTTCTCTTGTTTCTATCAGCAATATTTGCCACTGCTTTTGTCATCAGAAATATCTCATTCTTTCCAGTTCCAATTATAAACTCATTCAATTCTCCAAGTTAGGACATACATCTGTAAATTAAGCTCATTATGAACAGAGAAAGTAGCAGTTTTATTTAAATGAGTCAACAGAGAGCTGTAGTTTAAGGCTGATATTTATGAGAACGTAATTAGCCAGGATTAGGCAGACATTACACATCTCCAATTCCTCAGGAAATATCACATCCAGCTCTCCAGAAACCAAGAAGTATATATGGACTATGAGAACTATCATGCAATGGTTAATAACCCACCATACATTGCACTAAGAACTGTAGAGCACAGAAAAATAAACACCAGGACTCCATATTCAAATCACTACACTCTTGACAAGGAACAAGAACATAAAGAGCTTAAAGAGTTCATAATGGGCAAATAGGAGAGAAATGGGTACTGTTAAAAAAACTGAAATTATGATAGACAGGCAGATATGATATAAAGAAACAGATAATTGATATAAACATGATTATCTCAGATACAATTTATGAAAGAAGGTGTGCTGTGGGATGTTCTGTATGTTAAATGTGTTGCTCTGATTGGTTAATAAATAAAACACTGATTGTCCAATAGCCAGGCAGTAAGTATAGGCGGGACAAGCAGAGAAGAGAATTCTGGGAACAGGAAGGCTGAGTGAGAGAGACATTGACAGCTGCCACCATGACAAGCGAGATGTAAGGTACTGGTAAGTCATGAGCCATGTGGCAACTTATAGACTAACAGAAATGGGTTAATTAAAGACATAAGAACAGCTAGCAAGAAGCCTGAGCCATTAGGTCAAACAGTTTAAATAATATAAGCATATGTGTGGTTATTTTATAAGTGGGCTGTCGGACTGCTGGGGCTTGGCAGGACCCGAAGAGAAAATACAAGCTACAGAGGTGCATTTTTTCTTAAAGTTTAAAGAATGTTTAATATAGGCAAGGGGATAGTCTAAGTTAATGGGACAATAGAAAAGGACACAGGAAGAAAGAAGAAAGGAGACAGAATTTAAGTGATTATTATCTCCTTCCTTGTCTATCAAGAAGAATTCTAGATATTTCTCTTTAGTTTTCAGATTTGCAAGCATCAGCCTAGTTAGCTCATGTATCTTGCTACAAAGCAGGTATAATTTGCAGAAAAGTTGATAGAAAACATGGAACAGTCCAGTCCCATGGGGGCTCCACAGCCACTAGTCTACAGTTCATGGGCCTCCACTAGTGTGGCCAGTCATCTCTGCACATCCTCCCATCATGATCTCAATGTCCCCCGCCAGCAGTATCTCTCCTCTCCCTCATCGATTGGATTCCCAGAGCTCATCCTGGTGCCTGGCCATGGATCTCTGCATCTGCCTCCATCATTCGCTGGACAAAGGCTCTATGATGACGGTTAGGGTATTCACCAGACTGGTCACCAGAGACCAGTCCAGGCACCCTCTAAACCACTGCCAGCACTCCAAGGTGGGGTCATCTGGATATGGAAAACAGTTGTTTGGCTCGAACTGTTTGGGGGGCACCCAGGCAGGGGGATCGGGATCCGCCCCTGGTACATGGGTAGGCTTTTGGGAGCCTGGTGCCTGTGGTGTGACGCCTTGCCCAGCCTTGGTGCAGTGGGGAGAGGCTTGGACCTGCCTAGGCTCAGTGTGCGGGACTCTGCTGACTCCCCATGGGAGACCTCGACTTGGGGAATGTGGGGATGTGGGGTGGCTTGGGAGGGAGGGCGGGCGGTGGGGGAGGAGGGAGGAGATGGGATCTGTGGGTGGTATGTAGAGTGAGTAGAAAATTTCTTAAAAAAGAAAAATGAAAAAAAGAGAAAAGAAAAAAGAAAACATGGAACAATGTACTTGAAATCATATTACTTACTAAAACAAAGAGTAAATATTCAAGCAAGGAAAAGAAGGTGAAGATGGGGAAAACCCACATGAAGTCTGCGTTTACCATTTGCAGAAAGTTGGAGTATAAGACCAGAATCTTCAAGTGAGTTTCATCTATAATGAAATATTAAGAAAGAAAAATGTGAAAGTAATTTAAACATGTTTTTTATAACTCTCAGGTTAATAAATTTTGTTGATGTCCTTAAAATATTTAATGATTATTTCCAAGAGCTATTCTTCCCAAGTTCCTAGGAAGAAATTACATATTACACAAAATTGTAATATGTATGTTCATATATTATGACATTTGTTGCAACGAGCCTCTACTTACTTCCAAGTCATAACAGAATGATTTTATCAATTAACTGTGTTCTTTGACAATTTCAAATGTGTACATAACACATGCTGATCACTCTTCCCCTACACCCTTTCTTATTTCCTGTCTACCCCATGTCCTTCCTCTTCTTTCCTGTGTCCTGAGTCTTAGAAGGCTGATGTAAATATCTTGTTTAGGGCTGAGTCCACAACTGCTACTTACTCTTAACATTCTCAAGAGCCTGAAAAGTCTTCTCTGATTAAGGCTGAGAGTAGCTTTTGTCTACATGTATAAACATAGAAATTTAGAAGGCAGCTTGATGCTATATCAGTTGAGTTAAACAACAGTAATTAGTTCTACATGTGGGCATATGATCTCTCCAAGCATGGATTCTTAACTGGGCTTATGGTACCATCCATGAGCCCTTTCCCATTGAGTGGACCTCAGATCTGGTGATTAGCTGATTACCTCCACAATAGTTAAACTGAGCAGGTAAGAGTTTGGTTTATAGGGCACACAGGTGGGTAAGGACATTTCCCTCCAGCAATCTGCACAGCATCTTCCAGCATTATGAAGTTTGTTAGCATGTAGGAAGAATAGCTTTAGACACACTAAAGTGGACCAGGGGGTTGGGAGTGAGACCCTGCACAAAGAACTTCAAAAAATAAGAGATACTCTTCCCCAAGGAAAAGCACACTAATTGGTTTTCCAATACCAAATGGCTAATCCTGAAAACATCTGTACAAGTAACATTATATAGACTGAGCAGGGTATACTTACATATTCCAGAATATATATGTATATACATAGGCACATATGCATGTAACAATAATTAATGAAAAAAAGTCCATAAATTTGAAAGAACAAGGAAGAGAAAGTGGTGATTATGAGGGAGAAAAGGGAAGGGATAAATGATGTAATTATATTATAATCCCCCCAAATAAAAGAATTTTTAAAAAGAAGTACCCATCTGTTTTCCAGCTGGTATTTTCTGCATCTTGAGCTTGAGATACGTGGTGTCTTCAGTGAGAGGGTCTTATCTTCCAGTTCTGTTGGGCAACCAAGCCTTCCTGACCAATCCCTGCAGAGGTATTCCTCAGCTGGTATGTGAAATTTTGTTTAGTAAGCCAGTGTTTCTAGGAGCAGCCTTGTCTAGCTCTACAGGATAGCTCTCTTCAACTACCAACCTCTGCCTTTTTGTACTTTTTAAAATGTAGATTATAAAATAGTAGGTTTCTTTTGGACTTTCTACAGTGTCTTCATTTTGGTTAGCCATTTGCCCTCTCCCATTTTCTCCCAAACCCTTTACCTTCCTCCCTGTCAAACGTTTCCACCCCAGTATTCCCACTCTTTACTCTCCTCTTATATTCTGCTATCCCAAGTCCCTTAAAACACATCCTCTCCCCAGGTTCTTTCCAAGTTTCCACAGGTAATCCACAGTATTATGGGGAGCCTCCAGAGATGTCTCCTGGGACACATTTTATAGCCAACTGAAGCAGCTAGTTACACTTCATCCATAGTCAAGAGCAGAGAGAAATAAATATGTGCAAGCTTAGTGCTCGGTTACTTTTCTCTACTTTTACACAGTCCAGGGAACCAAGCCAAGAAGTGGTATGCTACATTTTCAGGCTGAATCTTCCCATACCAATTAAAGCAAGGGAGAGAATCCTCCACACACATGACCACAGGCCAACCTGATCCTGAAATACCCTTTAATGACTCTTTTCATGTGATTTTAGATTGTATCAAGTTCACAATTAAACTATCATACACTCATTGACTAAGAGAAAAATTTCCACAATTACATAGCAATTAGCACCAAAGATAAATGAAAAAAACATTCCCCACTAGTTCTCTCCTACTTAAATATTTAGTGGGTGAAGGATGCAAGAATGCGCGCACACACACACACACACACACACACACACACCACAAAGTTTCTATGTCATGCAAGCTTGAGGAAAACGGGAAGTGGGAAGCTGGAGAGATTCCCCAGCAGTTAAGAGCACATAATGCTCTTGTGGAGGACCTGTTTGGTTCTCAGCACTCATTACCCAAATAAAGTCAACACACTCTTCTTGATTCCATGGACACCAGCGTGTTCTCATTTTCTCTCTCTCTCTCTCTCTCTCTCTCTCTCTCTCTCTCTCTCTCTCTCGCTCTCTTGCTCTCTCGCTCTCTCTCTCACACACACACACAAAATTTTTACAGAATAATAAAACTAAGATTAAAGAAACAGAGAAGAAAAGACAATAACAAGATTTCTAAATTTATTTCAAAGTAGTATTTTCATCTAGAATTTCCATTTACCATTCCTGCTTTCCCATATCTTTGTCTCATGGGAAGAAATATCGGGTAATCTTTTATCACTCAATCTCATTGTTCGTATCTACACCAGAATTGGAAGGTGCCACAGTTTGAAATTAAATACTAGAAAAGAGAAGAAGCCAGAGACACAGGAGGGAAAGAGGAAGACAGCTGCGTCAAGTTAGAAGAGTGAACGTTTTGTGGTGTTCTCTCAAAATAATACTGCCTTGATGGAAATTTTTGTTTTCTCCCAATACACAAAATAGAGAACTCTCTTTGGCCACCTGTTATGATTTCAATCAGGGAAATTTAAGACTGAAAAGAAAGAAAAAGAATAAAAGAAAATACAGTCCCTAAAAAAATATATCTGAATAAATAAAGGATTTCTCTGAAGATAATAAGTCACAGATTACTGCCATTTCACTACTGGCTTAAATAAGCAAGATTTGTGGACGGAAATAATAAAAGGCGTTAAGATATATTGACCTCTGCCTCCCCGAGGGCTGTCACTGCCAGGACGTGCAGCTCATCTCATGCAGCTCCTCTGAACTTTCCATTGTCCTCTTTCACGGGCGCTCATTGTTGCTTGTGTATTGTTGGTGTCTGTCTCCCTGGGCCAACCCCAGCACACTGAACGATATTTACTGTACAAATGGCAATGCAGGGCACTCATCTATTAGATTTAATCACTTTAAAAGGCTTGAAAATGACTGCCAAGCACCGTAATAAGAACTTTAAACATTCCGCTGGGCTTCATCTCACAATTTCATATTACTTATGTTAATACTTGGTAATTCAGAAAGTCAATCATTGAACTTTACAGAGAACAAAGACAGTCTCTGTCTTTCAAGGATTTCATTATTCAAGAAAATATTAAAAAGGGAAGTCAGTGAGTAGAGTGCCTATGGCAAATACTAAAATTTGCTAATCCTTAATCGTACTTCCATCTAGTACTTCTGAAGACATAGTACCCACAACAGAAACCATCACCCTGAATATCTACCTGCTCTCATCTGAGTATTTCTCCAGTGTGATCTGGACAAAGAAGAAAGAATATAATGACAGATTCATTTTTTTCACTATCTGTTCTTTGAAATTTCTCATCAATTTTTCAGAGTATTTTTGCACATTAATGTGTCACTCTAGAGTATTAGTGTCACTAATTTAAGAAAAATAAAATCATTACCTTTCAGGCTTTCTCAATATTGTTTCTTGGTCCTTTGGCTAAGATCCATGTAACCCTCTCTCTAGCACCAGGCTGTGGTAACTCTTATTTGAGTCACTCATATATGAATTGGCTGTGACTTTGAAAGTGGCTGGTCTAGCAATTTTCAGCTGTTGTATTTTAAATTACCCAGGTTTTGAGGGAAAGGTGGGAAACATGTACAGTCTTTAATATTTTTTAATTGAATTAATAGGACAGCTTTCCCACAAAGAATGACAAGTGGGCTTTGGTGGATTACCACCTTACTATGGTTTCAAAAATCATGCATTACTGTCCACGGCAGATGTTTGTGTAAAATATCAACCTGACCAGGCAGAACTCGGCAGCTATCTCAAAGCAAGAACCATCTTCTGTGGCTAATCTCATGAAATTAAGGCATTTAGGGGCAGCCACAGCCATTTTTTTTTTAAGAAAAAGGTATCTAATTGCCATAGTAAATGAATTTTCAGGATTATAGGTGAAGATATCACCTCAATATTCTTCCTTTCTTTGTTTCCTGTATTACTTTCCTGCGTGCTGCTACAATGGGTAGAAAACAATGACTTAAACACACAGGTTAATTATCCTTTGGTTCTGAGGTCAGAGGTCCTAGCATCGAAGTCCGACCTGAGCTTTGCTGCCTTTGGGGAATTTTTCTGCACCCTTGCTTTCAAAGAACCCCTGGCCCATTGACTTTCCCAGCTTTACATGCTTCCAGCACCCTTGGTTCACGCCTTTGCAGCTCCAACTTCTGCCTCCTTTTCCACCTGTCATGTTCCAGCCCGTTGACTCTTCTTAGTAAGACCAGAGTGATGACATTATGAGTACAGATAATCCGGGTAGCTCGGAGTGATCTCCACATTTTAAGGATTGCAATCCTATCTATGGACTTCATTTCACCATATAAGGTAACATGACTTGTTGCTGAGAACTAAGAGGGAATTTTGTCTGTACATTTGCAGTCACAACCATCAGCTTTAACTGCACCTTTGTTCTCTCATTTCAGGCATCCCCCACCTAGAGTCAGGTGATTTCAAGATACAAAAGTGCTTATTACTACAGTTCAACTACTGAGAACATGACAGAAGAGAGGTGGGAAAAAAGATTGCAAATAATAGTTTTTTCTTTCACTAGGCTCAAAGGCATTCTTTTCACTGGCTAATGAATGCTTTCTGACAATTGCTAAAACTTGTTCTCAAGATGGAGATACTAAATAAAATATCAAAATTTCATTCTCATCATCACCACCACAACGAGAAAAAAATTTACTCATTAATGTAGAATCACGGGCACCATTCAAAAGTCTGAATGGTTGTAGCTAGATCTACTCTCCTCTCACAGATACAATATTTTATTGATAGTAATATCATCTTTAAAACAGTTTCTTGTGAATGCACGTGTGTGTGTGTGTGTGTGTGTGTGTGTGTGTGTGTGTGTGTGTGTGTAGGTGTGTGCCTGTGTATACATGTGCCTACTAATGCCAGAAATCAATGTCTGGTAAATTCTTCTGTTGCCATCAATTGTATTTTTTGAGACAGGATCTCTCACAGAAGCTGGAAATCACTGACTGTCTAAAGTAGCAGGCCAGTGAACTCTAAGGTTGCACCAGATCCCTCCTCCCCCAGTGCCAGATTTAGAGACACAAACTTCCTGACCAGCTGTTAAGTGGATCTGAACTTGGATCTTCATGCTTGTGTGGCAGGCACCTCACCAACAGAGACACCCTCACAGTTCCTAAAATAGTTTGAAGCAAAATGCAAGTTCAACTTCTCCCAGATAAGCTCCCTATATAGATTTCCCATGGACTCTGATTACAAAGAATCAAGTCTTATAGTTAAGATTAAATGCTAAGCCACAGAGTGGGACATCGGTCATAAGTAACCACACAGAGTGGGGATTTACAAATACGCATCATGTCTAGTATTTTCTCACTAACAGTTCCTGTGAAGAGTTCATGAGTGTATGAGTCAAGGGTCTCTAGAGGAACAGGACTAATAGGCTGAATTCATTTATTAAAAGAATTGATGAATTCAGCTCATGTTAAAATAGTAAAAGTTGTTTCACCCCAGAGACTGAGTATCTACTGATTACTCTGCTGTAGGAGTTGGGTGCTTCAAGCAGTCAGAATGGTTCCAGAGTGTCTGTCTCATACTGGAGATGTAGATGGCCTAGGAGTTCCTCAGTTCACAAGACTGGCTGCATCAACAATCTCAACCTGGAGCCAAAACCATGTAAGGTTTCTGGAGCCTGGTCCTAAGCCAACGATAAAAACCTGCAGTCTGGTCCTGGTGTCAGCAAAGGAAGCAGGAGCATCAACAGTGTGAATCAGATTAGGCCAAAGGAAAGGCCTCGTGGCAGAAGCAGAATACTTTTCCTGCCAACATATCATCTCTCATCTGAGCTGGACTGGAAGGGGCTGCACACATTCAGGGCGGGTCTTCCTACACCAATTAAAACAATTCTTCCTCTGAAGGTCCATCCACACTCTGGTGATTCTAATTCATGGCACAGTAGGTGAATGCCAACAGTGACAACTACTTCACATAATGGCATATTTACAAAACTCTTCCTCCAATTCCTTCTCAAATCTTTTTTATTTATAGTATTAATGAAGTTATTATTAGGCACATATAATACATCATTGTTTATATTAGCCTTTAAACGTGTGCCCAATCAATGTTAGTCAAAAGACTGCATTGAAATTACATCATAACTCTTACAGTGTTAAAAGTAAAGCTAATTAAAACTTTCTAGAAATATCTACATATTTTTGTATGGCAATTTATTTTTCTCATGTTTTCCTCGCTAGCATATCACCCAAATATTTCTAATACTAAAATCTTTTGAGAGACTGTGGTAATGAAATAAACTTCTCAGGCCATGAGTTAATTCCTCATGCGTGATTATATTCCTAGTCTCTCCCGAGACGTCTGTCACATTGCAAATGCCAGAGAAGATTGGTAGGCTGGCCTACCTTTTTCATAAGAAAAGAACTCAAGCTCACAGTGCACACCTTTGAAGCCCATTAGAACAATGGCTCTTCTTAGTGACTGAAAACTAAAAATGAAACCTCTACATTTAAACCTATGCCATAGCATTATGGTGTCTCAATGACACAATATTCTTATGATTATGTTTATTTATTATATCTTCTATGATATTATAGTGCAGATTATCTATCTCTAATAGCACATGGTTTCATTGTATATGTGCTCTTCAAAACTAAGGACATAAAGCCACTTACTTCGATTACTTATTAATTATTGGTATGTTTTCTGTCCAAGTCCTTCCTCCTGGCTTCCATGCAATGAGGAAAGTTCTGTGCTATGTGCAGGTTCACCATGCTCTTTTTATTTTATTTTATTTTATTTTATTTTATTTTATTTTATTTTATTTTATTTTATTTTATTTGTTATGTATACAGTGTTCTGCCTGCATGTCAGAAGAGGGCACCAGATCTCATTATAGATGGTTATGAGCCACCAAGTGGTTGCTGGGAATTGAACTCAGGACCCCTGGAAGAGCAGCCAGGGCTCTTAACCACTGAGCCATCTCTCCAGCCCCTTACCATGCTCTTACTCACCAGTACTCTTCACCCACAATGACTGCTCCAGAGGCACACAATGTGCTTCCTGTAGTACGTTATGTTGTGAACTGGTTGTGGCAGGTTTTCAAAGTGTCTTGATACCCATCTGTTGACAAGGTCATTTCTAAATCTAGCATTCTCATAATACGATATTTCAGAGCTTGCTATTGGCCCTCTGGTTGGTGAAAGAAATCAGGTTCCTCAGGAACAAAGCCCTTCCAGTATAAAATGTAAGCTGTGGCTCCCCCAGCCCTGAGGCAGTAGGTCCTACAATGAGGCTTGTGTCTCTTCAGCAGTGTGAGGGGCTTGCCAATGCTCTCTAACTACACAGCCTTCCTAGTCTGGTTGTCTCTCAGATATGGCTAAGGGCCTAATGCTCACTCTTACTTGGCTTTGCCACTAAACCCCTTCTTTTGTTTCTTTCATTTTATTGAAGGTATTTCTGTTTACTTCTTATGTGCAAACACAGTTATATAGAGATGTCTGCTATGGACATGTGATAAACCATAGTATATAAGTAACATTTTCAAAAATGAGTTGTACAAATTTTAAACAGTAAATATTTAATACTGAGATGGCACATCTAATGAGCAAGTTTAGGAAAGGGACCGAGGAACTGATAGTTTTAAACAGCAGAGGCAAAGGAAAAGCCTGAAAGTGCTGTGTTTTTCTATGTGTGCTGGCAAAAATAGCAAAATATTAATAAACAAAGTAGAAAATCAGTTTGGCCATTAAAATGTCAATTACAAATAATGTGCAAAGGTCAGTTTCATATTTCAGAATATACATTAAAAAACCTCTAACTTCCAAAAGTAATTGAAGGCTAGCCAGAGGGCTCTGTAGGTGAAGGCCCTTGCAACCAAGACTGATGACCTGAGTTGGGTGGGAGGTAGGAGGGAATCCACTCCAAAACATTGTCCTCTGACATAAGCATGGACTCTCATGAAGCACACATGAACACAACACACACACACACACACACACACACACACACACACACACACACACACACACAC
>CABHPH010000516.1:0-36026 GCA_902168325.1 Peromyscus nudipes | reverse complement strand
TGCTGTGGGATGGTCTGTATGTCAAACATGTTGCTTATTGGTCAATAAATAAAACACTGATTGGCCAGTGGTCAGGCAGGAAGAAGTATAGGCGGGACAAGGAGGAGAGAATTCTGGGAAGTGGAAGGCTGAGGAGACACTGCCAGCCGCCACCATGACAAACAGCATGTGAAGATGCCGGTAAGCCACAAGCCATGTGGCAAGGTATAGATTTATAGAAATGGATTAATTTAAGATATAAGGACAGTTAGCAAGAAGCCTGCCACGGCCATACAGTTTGTAAGCAATATAAGTCTCTGTGTTTACTTGGTTGGGTCTGAGCGGCTGTGGGACTGGCGGGTGACAGAGATTTGTCCTGACTGTTGGCCAGGCAGGAAAACTCTAGCTACAGTAGATCTTGGGGAGACGGGAGGTGGGGGAGAGGGAAGGGGAGGAAAGGAGGAAGGGAAACTGTGGTTGGGACGCTTGGGATGTAATATATGAGAGAAAAATGAATTTTAAAAAATTACAGTAGTTATTCGTATTGGATCAAGACATTAGTGACTGAGAAGTCATAAAGACTTCAATTGCACATTCCTTAATTGTGGCACCTATTAGATCTACAGTTTGCAGGCCTGTTAATTTTGAGATGACTTTCATAGCACAGTAGATATTTTTCTGTGTGTTTCATAACAAACATCGTGTATTAAGCTTACACTCTTTGACATATTTTTACATATGTGTACCATCGATCTAATCAAATCTCAAATGTAAAGAACCTCACAGGTGCCAGATGTAGAAGATGTCCATTACCCCAACATCTCCCAAATGTGTTCTCATTTGTAACTTCTACATTTCTCTCCACAAAGCCTATTTCTAGACTGATACCGCATTATGTAATGTTATATAAATTAGTTCGAATTGTATAAATATTCATAAAATTATAAAGTAAACACCGTTTTCAATCTTACCTTTTCCACGTAACAGAGTTGTTACTATGCCGAGGTATTTTATGTGTAACCGCTGTAGAGAAGACGGGAAGACAGCTCATTATTTTGTTTTCACTTGGAGCACTGCAGGGGTTCTATTGAGGAGCTAACTGTAGAGTCTGCAAGTTGTGTTGTGATGCTGTACCAAGAAAGGTTAAAGGACTAGAGGGGACTCCTCTCAGAAATAACAAATTAGGTAAGGTGACTATTATTAATGTTTAATAACACTGACTATGTTTTAAGTGTCAAGATATTAATAGCATTTCTTTATTCTTTCCTCATTTTGAAATTTTTCCTTTTTATTTTATTTATTTATTTATTTATTTATTTATTTATTTATTTATTTATTTATTTATGGTTTTTTTGAGACAGGGTTTCTCTGTGTAGCTTTGCACCTTTCCTGGAACTCGCTTTGGAGGCCAGGCTGGCCTCGAACTCACAGAGATCCGCCTGGCTCTGCCTCCCGAGTGCTGGGATTAAAGGCGTGCACCACCACCGCCCGGCCCTCCTTTTTATTTTTAATGTTGTGTATATATGAGAGGTCGAGTATATGTAACTGTGAATACAGGTACCTGAGGAGTCCAGAATGTGTCATAACCTGGAGCTCAAGTTAGAAGGGATTCTGAGCCACCTAACGTGAGTGCTGGGAACCAAATTTGGGTCCTCAGGGAAAGCTATTAACCATTGAGTCATCTCTCCAGGAATCATTTCTTCCTTTTTGATGGGCCAATTAAGTCATCTTCTAAGAATATCAGGAAAAGCATGCCCTGATGAAATAAGGGATTAAGAGATAAACCTGGATTCTCTGCCAGGGCTACCCAGAAGACTCCTTACCAGAACTCAGCTGAGCACCTGCAGTATTGACACACTTTACATTCCATAAGCAAATACTTATGGACACACAATCACAGCTAAAGAGGCCTTTCCCTCAGAACTCTATAAACCGACTTGAGCACCTAAAGATAAAATTTGCATAGCTTATTTAATGAAGCGGTGTGGGGACTACTCGTATGGTGCCTCCCAAAATAAAACAATTTTTTTCAGAAATAATATTTTTCAGAAATAGTTTATGAATATTACCTCATGCATCCCCAGTTCATCAAAGAAAATGTCAAGGCACTTCCTGTGGATGCTTTGTCTAAAGTTCTCACATGTCCATTGGGTTTTGTGAAGCATATTTTAAAATTGTAAACTTCAATAATTAGAAGTCAGTGATCTTAGGGCCCAACGCAAGAGAATTCAAGAGGATCTGAGTTGGGTAAATTGGCAGGGGTGTAGAGGTGAATGTTCTCTCTTTCTCTTTCTCTCTCTCTCTCTCTCTCTCTCTCTCTCTCTCTATATATATATATATATATATATATATATATATTGACCAAGAGAGCTTCTGATGAGCAGAAATCAAAGGAAAGCAAAGTTAGTGTCCTTACATTTCTACATTTCCATACACTCAGGGTCGGTTGCAATTCCATGCAGTGCAGCACCTCTCCAACAGCGAGTACCAAGACCAGGGGCCAGTAAGTAGTCACAATGCCAAACAAATAGTCTCTAAAGGTAGTTTCAAATTAGGAGTTTTATATAGGAGAAAAATACATGCAGCAGCACCCTAGAGGGCCATATTGGGTAGGCCTGGGAAAGGGGTGAATTTAAAAAGGAAGAGGAGGTGGAGGAAAGAAGGAGAAGAGTGTCCTTTTAGATTTGAAGAGAATAAAAAGAAGGAATTTTTCTCTGTAGCTAAAGTAAACTACAGTATGGTAAAACGGTTTCCCCAGTGTACCGCCTCGTTGTAATAAAGAAAAGCAGCTTTGCACATACAAAGCAAGGGAGCTCGGTTAGTGCTTCAGACGCACTGAGCAAGACCTAAAGCAAAGAGAGGGGAAAATGGGTCCCTGTGAGCAGCCTGAGAGTTTCTGCGAGCCTCACAAAGAAAGAGGCCGCCACAGTTCCCCACTTGGCAATTCAGGCAGCAGGCAGCCATTGGGATATTTACAAAATGTCCTCTTGCTGTTTTTCTGATCATAACACAAGCACATTTAACTTACTTTAAAAAAAAATGAGGGCTTTTAAACAAAGGGAAGATCGAGTAGACAAGAAAATCCGTTTAGGAAACAGATGCAAAGGAATTAATAATAGGTTTACAGGGACTTAAAATGTAAAAAATGATCTGGAAGAGAATAAAGAATTTAGCGAAGATTATTTTAGATTCTTATGGTAGATTTTTACAGATAAATAAACGTAGGTGTTTTTAGTACCAAAATGGGTCAGTTTGCAGTGTTTCTGTGTATTTATTCTCCAAAAACTCACACTGTGAGAACAACTATCCAAGACTCACCTGCAGTTGGCAAAGGACTCTTTTGTTTGACAAATAGTTAAAACAAGGGATTAGAAAAGAATATGCAATATCTTGCAAGATTTTTCAATAAAATGTTTTTAAAGAGGAAGGAAAGTCTGTTCACTGGCAGTATTAGAAATAAACAGAATTATTTCAGCCATTACAGACTAGTGCCATTTAAAATCAATAAATATATGCTATATAAACTATTTTAGATTTTCTTATAGACACTTTGAAAAGGTAAAACAGTATATGAAATTAATTTAAAGAGTATATTTCATTAAATGCATTATATTGAAATATTTTCATAAATACTTTATACTTTATTTCACTACAGAGCAAAGAAATAGGAAAAGTCCTGTTGTACAAAGTCCATTCACTGGTGTGAGATTTATTCACAATAAATTGAAGGATATTAAGCTGAAAAGCAACTCTAATTATATTGGTATTAATAACTGTTTTTAAATTTTCCTTATAATTTTTCAGTCACATTCTACAAGGCTTAATGATTAAATTTTAAATCTATATGTAACTCCTCTTAGGAACTTTGTGCAAAATCTGTTTAAGTTCTTCATATTAGGAAATCTGTGAATGTCACAGTAATAATCGCTCTGCGCCAGGACGCAGCAGATGGGCTTTCCTCTCCTTGGAGCCTCTCACTGATTCATGCGGAGTGTGCTACCAGTGAATGACAGACGTCATGCTGCCATTTTCTTCGTGTCTAGGTATCTGAAGTTTTAGCAATCAATTATTTTATTGTAAGAAAGCTTGAAAAGAATATAACACAACAGCAAATTATTCCAAAATTTTTACATAGTTCGGTCAGTTGGCAAGTAACACAAATTATTAAAGAACTAGCTATTTATTTCAACAATGTCACACACAAGAGGAAATGTATATAACAGAACATTTTTAATAGTAACAACAATTCAGTCTGGGACCTGTCTGAGAGAAATGAGTCTCAGCACTTAGAAGTATATGCCATGGAGGAATAGAGCAAAGAAACAACCATCTCTCTCATGTATGTCCCTTGCAATTAGATTTTTATCTTTTAGGTTAACATAGCCTTGTCTATGTTATCTATCACAGTAGAAATAGTTTTCATATATCCAGAGGAAATAATTTCTTGTTAGATAAAGGAAACTGAATGGAAACATTTACTCCACAGATTTTACTTCTTAGGAAATAAATTTTGTACATTATCACAGAATTGTAAGTCTTCTGTACATCTGCTGCAAGACGAGGCTTATCTGATGAGGGTTGAGAGATCACTAGTCTGTGGGTTTGGTGATAAATAAGTCAGTCAGTGTCATCTCATTACTATGTCCACTTAGGAGAACAACAGCGCTCGGCTCTTACCTAGAGTCTACAGTCTGTGACTTATCTAGCCATAGGTTCTAGGCCACAGTAACAGTTACTACTGTACATAAATTTATTTCAAAAATTCTCAGATATGTGTTCGTGTGGGGTGTGTGTGTGTGTCTGTGTGTGTGTGTATGTGTGTGTGTGTGTGTGTGTGTGTGTGTGTGTGTGTGTGTGTACATATGTGTGGTTAAATCAGCACCAAAATGAAGTCATTTTGAAATTCATTATTGAGGACATTTTTCTAGTACTTTTGAACATAAATTAAACATTATATAATCCTTCCCCAATCCGGGACTTCAGAAATGTTCATCAGCATTAAGAGTTCTGACGATCAACATTAACTTTGCACTGTAGATTGCAACCATGAGACACTGTCCCCAAATAAGGAGAAAATAAATATAAGGTGTAAAATAGAGCATTAAATCTCTACATTATAACATACGTTACTCATTGCTTTAATTTTATTCATTAGCTTAGGAGCAAAGAACCCCTTAATTCATTTGTAAGAACACTGATATGTTTTCATCTTTTGAAAATAGATAAAACAGCATCACACCTCTGTTATAGACATGCAAGGCATTTGTATTATACCATTGAAATGTTTGTACTTTTCTGTCTCCTTGATGGACTGTTTGCAGTAAAATCATCTCTGGGGCTTGTTATGCCTATTGTTCTATGTTCTATCATTTGCTTTCTCATTTCACTAAATCGATAGAGAGATTGGTATTTTTAGTTTTCTTGCAACTGAAGTTTCTTTAAAAATTTTGACTATTTTTCAACCTGGCAATATACCTATGTTTCTTAAGTTTAAATAAAAGAAATAAATTCTTTTTTTTAAGAAGTAAATTTTTATAACTAGTGTATTTATTGCCTTTATCATATATTATGGTAAGATACAATAATAAATACACACATTCACCCATAACAAAGAAAGAAAATAAAAGACTGGTTACCTTTTGAGATCTCATGTATTCAAGAGGGAATCCTCTTGATTCTAAATAAAATAAAATAAAAACCACTTCCTTATGAAGAAATAAACCCAACAAGAAGATAAGTGGATGAAAAAGATAGAATTCCCAAGTTTCTGTAGCTATAGAATTTAATCATTTCTCTAACATAACTTTCTCTTTTTTTTCTTCTCTTGACCCAACCCCAAATTCTGTGGTCCACACATAAGATCATATTCTGTTTGCCAATGGACATCATTACTAGTTATTTCCAGTTGGTTCACCTAATTAATATCAGTCTGAATGTAGGAAAAGAATAAACTAGATGAGTTTAGGCTGACTCAAATACTACTTTTTCTCCACAAAATTAAGTAAGAGAAGGAGGGTAAAGACTTTCCAAGAATAAAATTATTGGGATTTTCTTATTTTGAAAACCAAGAAGAATTGCTGTAGACAATAAAAAACAACAAAACTAATTTTGTATAATCCTGTACCTGCACAAGAAGGATCATGAGTTTGGCATTGAACCTGTCTACAAAGTGATTTCTAGGCCATCCTGGTCTACATTGTGAGATACTATCACAAAGATACACACAGACGCAGACACAGACAGACACAGACACAGGCACACACACACACACACACACACACACACACACACACATACACACACACACACACACAGAGCAAAATAAAAAAAATACCAAAAAATTATGTGCCCTGTAATATTATAGTTGTATTTTATCATTTACTTCCTATATCACACAAATTATTTAAATGCATACAAATTAAAATTAGAAAAATAAGGGAATACTTCATTTTCTTTCATATACTGAAGCAGAAGAAAAGATCCTATAAAAATTTAAATTCAAATTTTTAAATAAAGGATCACTCTCCCCTAAGTTTTTTTCTGTTTGATACAAATCCACAGGCATGATTTAGTATAAAATATTGAATTGTATCACTATTTTAGGATATATTGCTAGAGGTAATGCTAGAAATTTTACCAAGTAGAAAAGAGATCAGGAATGGAAGTCTCTAAATCTATTTGTGAAAGAAGATAATGTCCATGGGGTATTTATGCTTTCTCTCTTAGGCAGCTGTGGCTAAAGTTCCTATCATGCAATGCCCAAATTCAAAAATAAAAGACACCAATTCCTAAATTAAATCAACTTTTCCTAACATAAAAGGAAGAACATCTAAAGGAAATTACTTGGGTGATAATGAAGAGAAGAGTTTCAAAGGAAGATGCATATATTGAAAATTAAGAGTTAGGGAGCACTCACTGTTAAGAGCACTCACTGATCCTGCAAAGGTTTTGAGTTCAGTTTCCAGCACCCACATGATGGGCCTATCGACCACACTCCAGGGCAAGCCCCACACCCAGGAGTGGTGGCTCAACACACAACAGACATCATGCTTTTATGTGTCTTTTTTTGTTTGTTTGTTTGGTTGGTTAGTTGGGTATTTTTCTTTCTTATTACTTTTTTTTTGCAAGTTTGTTTTAATTTTCATTTTTTGCTTTTTTAATGTATTCTTTTGTTTTTCATTTTTTTTCAGAGAAAGAGACACACATACACACACACACACACAGAGAGAGAGAGAGAGAGAGAGAGAGAGAGAGAGAGAGAGAGTGATTTGGGGTAAGTAGAGAGGTTGGGAGGTTGGGAGGATAAGGAAGGGCTGGGGAGGGGAAATAATATAACAAAATGTACATTATATGAAAGAAATTTAATTTTTTTTTAAATCCCACAATCAATTCTAAAAGACTGCAAAAACATATATGGTTAAGCTAGTTTATGATTTTTTTTTTACTTTATCGTATTCAGAGCTGCCTTTGGTTTCAAGCAGCTCACAAAACATAGGTTGGACTTGTCTGAATTTTAAGACTTTCAAGTTTTGAAATTTGAATGTTACAACAATATAATGTAGAAACATCATTCCTCTAATGTATTACTCATATATTGAAAACTTTCCTAGAAATTCTATTTTTAGCTATATGAACTGTCAAGATACACAATTACATTAAAATCAGAGATCTAGTGTCCAAGAATATATAATACCTAATAGTATTTTAACAATGTGTAAGTAAATATGCATATATTTCTATAATTTATTGATGGTGGTAGTGATAGTTTACAGCCTCATATAGTATAGCAAGTACTGTAACACTAAGCTATATGTCCTGATTTTTTTTATGAGACAGGCTTTCATTAA
The DNA here is from genome assembly GCA_902168325.1 of Peromyscus nudipes. Lineage (NCBI taxonomy): Eukaryota > Metazoa > Chordata > Mammalia > Rodentia > Cricetidae > Peromyscus > Peromyscus nudipes. Next base: position 28,200 of record CABHPH010000516.1, on the reverse strand, counting down.
GTCACCAAGGCAAGCCTTGTAGTCCAGGCAGACACTGAACCTGTGGTCTTGCATCAGCCTCTCAAGAATCTGTAATTACAGGATTGTCCCACCAGTCCTGGTTAACTATGTGTTGCTATATCTCTTTGTTTCATCATTTAATAGTCTTCTTTTAAGGCAGAAACTATTGAGTACAAATATATGACCTTAAAATTATGCTCCTTGATTTCCTAAGCACTGTGACTATATGACTAATACATGAAAGAAAAATGTACAGAAGGAGAGATATGTGGTGGTATTGTGTTCCCCAAAATATTGTGTACCCTAATAAACTTACCTGGGGTCAGAGAACAGAACAGCCACTAAATATAGAGCCCAGAAAATAATGGCACACATGCCTTTAATCCTAGCATTCCAGAGGCAGAGATCCACCTGGATCTCTGTGAGTTCAAGGCCACACTGGAAACAGCCAAGCATGGTGACACACACCTTTAATCCCAGGAAGTAATGGCAGGAGGCAGAAAAGTATTGAAGGTGTGAGGATGAGAAACTATAGCTAGGTTAAGCTTTCAGGCTTTTGAGAAGCAATTTTGTAGCTAGAGTTTTCCTGCCGGGCCAACAGTCAGGACAAATCTCTCTCACCCGCCTGTCCCACAGCTGCTCAGACCCAACCAAGTAAACACAGAGACTTATATTGCTTACAAACTGTATGGCCGTGGCAGGCTTCTTGCTAACTGTCCTTATATCTTAAATTAATCCATTTCTATAAATCTATATCTTGCCACATGGCTCGTGGCTTACCGGCATCTTCACATGCTGTTTGTCATGATGGCGGCTGGCAGTGTCTCCTCAGCCTTCCACTTCCCAGAATTCTCTCCTCCTTATCCTGCCTATACTTCTTCCTGCCTGACCACTGGCCAATCAGTGTTTTATTTATTGACCAATAAGCAACATGTTTGACATACAGACCATCCCACAGCACAGTTTAGCTGAGATCCATTTGGATGAGGACTCAGAAGCTTCCAGTCTGAGGAAACAGGATCAGCTGAGGAATTGGCAAGGTGAGGTGGCTGTGACTTGTTCTGTTTCTCTGATCATTCAGCATTCACCCCAATACCTGGCTCCAGGTTGGATTTTATTAACAAGACCTGTTAAGATTCATGCTACAGAGATATATTTCAGATTATGATTCTAGAAGTGTCAGTACATCGTGGGAGATTGTACCAAAATACAGCAGTTCACACCCCACAGGCCAAGAAACAGAAAGTGGTCAAGGAAAAGATGTTCTTCCCCAACATGATGGATAATCAAAGTTGTCAATTTAACTGCATCTGGAATCAACTGAAACACAAACTGTGCACTTCAGTGAGAGGTTTTCTTTCTTTTTTAAAAAAAATAAAAATTTTCCATTCATTTTACACACCAATCAAAGATCCCCCTCTTCTCTCCTCCCGCCCCCAGCCTCCCCTTCCCAATCCCCCCAATCCCCCTCACACAAGAAGGCAAGGCCTCCCATGAGAAGACACATCCAGTAGAGGCAAGTCCAAGGACCTCCCCCTGCCTCAAGGCTGCACTAGGTGTCCAATCATAGGTAGTGGGCTCCAAAAAGCCCACTCATGCACCAGGGATAGATTCTGATCCCACCACCAGGGGGCCCCCAAGCAGATCAGGCAACATGTCTTGACATGCAGAAGGCCCAGCCCAGTCCCATGCAGGCTCCACAGCCTTGATCCAACTTTCATGAGTTCTCACTAGTTTGGTTTGGTCGTCTCTGTAGGTTTCCCCATTATGATGTTGATGCATTTGCTCATAGAATCCCTCTTCTCTCTCCCCAACTGGACTGCTGGAGCTCTGCCTGGTGCCTGGCTGTACATCTCTGCATCTGCTTCCATCAGTCGCTGGAGAAAAGCTCTATGATGACAGGGTATTCACAGATCTCATCTCTGGGGTAAGCCAGTTCAGTTCAGGCACCCTCTCCACTGTTTCTAGTAGTCCAAGTCATCCCTGGGGATTCCTGGGAACTTTCCCAGCACCTGGTTTCTCTCTATCCCCATGATGTCTCCCTCTATCATGGTATCTATTAGTGAGGGGTTTTCTCAATCATAACATTCAAAGTAAGTAGACACACTCTACATTCAGGCCACATCCTCTGGTGACATACCAGATAAAAGTACACAGGAAAAAGACTTTGCCTCATGTCTGCTTGCCCTCAGTCTCATGGTAAGAGTTCATCTATTCTGTTGCTGAGGCAATATTTGTTCACTGGTTTTAGAATATACTTCTTCAGGATTCCTAAGTACACTGAAGACCACCATCCCTCTTGGACTCCTCCAGGATTCCAGCACCAGATTGAGACTGCTGAGACATCCGGTCTCCTGGATTTAACAACTACCAGATTCTCCACTTATCCATCAAGAGATAGCCACTGCTGGACTACTCAGACCACAGCTCATAAGCCAGCTGGTTAGATAGTTCTTATTTTGAACTGGCATTATAATTGCATACAATTTAACAGCTTCTCATACCACATTCGTTTTTCTGCAGCATGAGTTTTTGTATATAGATCAAGATGCAGATAAAGAAACACACTAGATCTTGGCTCTCACCCCACTTCAAACTCAGGAATCGTTCTTTCCATTTACTCATTCCTTCCTAACAATCAATGTGACCTTTTGTATGACACTGAATCAAAACTTTTATGGCCTGTTCAATGTATCTTAAATAAGTCATTTCATTCAATTTGGAACTGCCATAAATGGAACTTAAAAACGTACTTTCTTATAAGTCCATTTTAATGGCTTGAATTTGGTCCCATTTCCCCAACTATGAATATGTCCATTTGTATAATTATGAATATCTAAGTACCAAGATTCATCAAAAATAAGAAAGTGGGTAGTTTAAGCTGATTTCATCTTTCTATTCCCTGGCAATAACCTTTTGCCACAAGATCCTCTAATCTAAACTGGTATGACTTATGGAAGCAACTTGAATGTTTAGAAACCCCAAAAGTAGCAATAAACAGAATAATTCTCTGTAAAAATAGAGGATTTCAAGCTAGGGAAGTCTAAATAAAACCAACATACCTGCTGAATAAAACATTATATCAGAACCAAATATTCATGTCTTGAAAATGTTGCTGTACTACGTTGTTTTCAATAAATAGGAAGAAAAATGACTAGTTATAACTGTGAGATTCTAGTGAGAGATAAGAGTGCCTCGGTGAAGTGGGTCCTTATGTGGGTGGTAAAAGCCATCATTAGAGCTGGAGCACAGGAGGAAGAGAGTACTAGAGGGTGAGGTGTGCTCAGGATCATCTACCAGGAAGTGAGTTTGCTGCAAAATGTTTCTTAAAGCCCTTTCCCCCACTAAACTGCAAGAGGCATAGTTTTTCATTTTAGTGAAATGTCCAGATTAAACGGCTCTACTCAACTTAGCAATAATAAAAGTATGCGAGTATGAATTAATTAGTTCACTCAATAACAAGAGCCACAGATGCATAACCTCGAGATCTCTGTGTTCTATTGCCTTTTTCAATATAATTAAAGGAGTACCAACACTTTCTCCAAAATAATATAACCTGAGGTATTTCTCAAGAAATTCTATTAATAGGTTTTTGTTCTAGTAAAGCTGTTATGGTAATGCTTTTGATAAATATCTTTGTATTTTCAGTTAATGAACTACGATACAGGTAATATAAAATAGGAACATACCTGGAAATAAAGTATGCAGTTTGGAAACTGCAAACACATTACTTTCTGATTCATATAGTCAGTGACAAATTATCCCCTATGTAGTTCATTATTTCAGAAACTTTTAAAAGCACTTCACAAAAGTACATATTGCCTCATGAAGAATAGGCTCAAATTCTGTTTATCTAATCCATAAATAATTAAAATTCATATTTATAAATGGGATTACTTTGACACAAATAGTGTTTCTATAACTGCTCATAATACCTAAATACGCCCAATCAAAAATGAGTTGGATGTCTTAAACGGCTTCTAACACATGTTAACACATAATTTTTTAAAGAAACTCGTATTTACGTTTTCTGATGAAACTGCCTTTGCTTTGGAATCACAGTTATTAAATTTTTTCCCTAACAACAACAGTACGCTCTCAATGCCTCCTAAACCATGACTGTAAAAATTATCCTTCTTACTCTCCTGTGACTCTGGGACAAACTTCCTGTGCACAAGTATGTGAAGATATGCAGAGAGAGCAGGAAGGACGAATTGACATCCATGCAGGCATGGAGCCTAAAAGTGGTCCTAATCTATTCAAACCAGTAAATAAAGTACTGTACACTAAGTTGTTTATGAATAGCATAACCTAATTTTCTCATGTCTTAAGTCTAGGGAGTTCAGGGTCAAGGGACTCATAAATCCTGTGAGCTAAGGGTCTTCCATTGCATGACCAATACCTTCCTGTGAGCTGAGGGTCCTTCACTGTGTGACCAATACCTTCCTGTGAGCTGAGGGTCCTCCACTGTGTGACCAACACCTTTGTGTGAGCTGAGGGTCCTCTACTGTGTGACCAATACCTTCCTGTGAGCTGAGGGTCCTCCGCTGTGTGACCAACACCTTCCTGTGAGCTGAGGGTCCTCCACTGTGTGACCAACACCTTTGTGTGAGCTGAGGGTCCTCCGCTGTGTGACCAACACCTTCCTGTGAGTTGAGGGTCCTCCACTGTGTAACCAATACTTTCCTTCTGTCTTCCTTTTGGTAGAGAATAGTAGAGTAAGGACACCACACCCATTCTTCTCTTTTAGCATCCGTTCCTTTTTTATTTGACAGAGTATTATTATGCACCCAGTGACGGCTTTGAACTCATTTCCCAACTCCACTTCAACCACTCAACAAGTAGGAGTCACCGCACGGGGCTCTCACCATAAGGTTATTAATCCCACTGCTGAGGACTCCACACCATGGCTTAATATCTCCCCAAAAGCCCAACTTCCTAGCACCAGCACATTGGGGATTTGCTTCAAGGGATAGATTTAAGGGGCACACAAACACTCAGCTTAGCAAAAACAAAATGTTTTAGGCAATTTCAGTGATTTTAAATATGAGTAAAATATTTTCATATTTGCATTAAAATTGCCAGTGTACAACATAAAGATTAATGGTAAAAATCACCCTCACATCACAAATACCTGATTATTCTTCACTCCATTTTGCAGCAAATGTGAAAACCCATCTAGAAAAGACTATGGAGGAAAGGTAGAAGCTTTGAGATGAAGTTTCCTGAATGATACTTGCCCATTCCTGTTTTCTAGATAAGGGCTGGCATTTCCAGTCTTCAATGGATCACAGAAGCTCTGCAGCTGCTCCTGCTGCTGGGATTATCAGACAAATATAATGGAAAAATAGAGAATTAGGCAGAGAGAAATTGTCAACACACTCATAGGAATGGCCTGGATCAAATCCACAAAGAATTCTGGAACTGAACTGGGCAGACATCAAAGGTGCTCCAAGAGGGAGGGGAGTCAGGATCTGCCAGTCACTAAGATGGCTCCCTGGAGTACGTACATATGAACACCCAGGGGGAGGTGGGACCTGGGACACATACGAACACCCAAGGGGAGGTGGGGCCTGAGACACATATGAACACCCAAGGGGAGGTGGGGCCTGGGACACATATGAACAACAAACAGGAATAAGGAGCCTGGGCCTTGAGTCCACTGCTGACATTGGCCTCTCTAGGCTTAAGCATCTATTGTTTCCACTCTCTTGTTTAGTAAGTCCTCTGCATTCCAGCTACCACACTGCCAGGGAATTGCCCTTATATGGGAAATTTGTGTGACATTTAGCAGTGTGATCCCCACAAGAGTAACTTCCTAAGCCAAGGTAGATACAATAAATTGGAAAGGAGCCACGGATGTCATCACGTTCTTGAAGCTGAATCAGCTAAAGAAACCTTAGACCTTGAGTTTATGTTTTGCCATGAGAACTTTTATCCCAAGTTGAGGGGGACAAATGTGATCCAAGTTCCTCCATGATCCTGTCATGTGTTCTCTGCTTCCTCGGGACCACTGATTTGGCATCGCTGGGCTATCAGGCCCAGGCAATGCACAAGACTCCCAGCTAAGCCTGCAAAAGTGGGGGCGCAAGGACTGTGGAAAGAAGCAAGCAGAAAAGCCACGAATTGCCATCAGCTTATTGAATACTCATGCTGTACAATGTCTCTCTCTCCTCTGGTACTGGAGCCTCGCATAGCCAATTTGCTCACTTGTAAATGTTGAATTTTTTTTAAGTTTTAATGAGACAGAGAAAAGTTTAAGGATGTCTATAAGCTATAAATTGTCGTTTCACTTTCTCCTGGTTTGACACATTCAACTATCCTTATGTTTTCATTCTTCCTATTAGAGCAAGGCAGTGGTGGCAGGTTGTATGCAAGCAATGTCTGTGTGGTGGTTAATGGCAGACAGGTCAACCCATGGTGGCAGAAAGAGAGACATTCTGATTCTAAGAAGTACACAACCTCCTTTGCTACCATTGCAGATCAAGGCCTGGCTATAGAAGCCTGAGTTTCTGTACCTAGCCAGGACACTTCCTGTCTAATCTTCAGAACTGGGATCACAGACCCTCGCTACGAAAGGGTCTCAGACTTGGTTGAATGTTCTGTAGTTATTGTCTCAGAATGCATAATAATTTTTAATAAAGTACCCTGCACTTCACTGAACATGGCTGCTCCAAAATCTCTGACAATATTAGAGACTGGAGAGAGTAACCTCAGATGCTTTGTCACCTGCTAACAACACAGCAGTGTCCTAAAGATGGAAGATCCGCCCTGCATTTTAGAAGGTGAGAGCTGGGGTAAGGGAGATGGCACAGTGGGTAAGAGCTCTTGCTGCACGAACTGAACGCCTGAGTTCATAGCCCAGCACCCACACAAAAGCTGTGGGGGGACCCCAAGCTCCAGAACAATACTTGGCAGTGGGGCCAGAGGCTGGAGGACCTTTAGGGCTTTGTGCTTACCAGCCTAACCAAAACCAGCAAGCTCTAGGTTTGGTAAGAGACCTTCCTCAAGGAATAAAGTGGACAGTGATAAAGTAGGACACAGTATGTCCGCTCTAGCCTCTGCATAGTGGCTGTGAGCAAATGAACCCATACTGATGGATACGCATGCATGTCCCTCCCCTCTCTACACACACAGGGTCAGGGGCGGGGGAGGGAGAGACAGTGGAACTGTTTCTTCAAGGCAAGGCAGAACTGTATCCTTCAGGTGTGCTTAGCTTTTCGCTCCCAGGTCATGTCTGCAGACATGTTTCAGAGTCAACCTGGCACTGTATAGAACCTGTGTCATGTGGCTGATAGGAATGGATGTAGAAAAATAACTGTGAAGCAAGCAATTGTTCTGTTAGCCTGGCAACCATAATTTGGCCCTATTTCATTAAACAAACTGTCTTTTTTTTTCTACTTCCTAAAATGTGTTTTTGGTATTTTCCCTCTAACACACAGACTCTCAAACAAAAGGTACTGACAGGGCTTCAGGGATGTTTGATCCCAACCACTTAGAGGATGCTCCGGGCCTGCTTGTGCAACGCACTAACTTTCTTCTTGATTACGCCGCTCAATCCTCATAATGCTGAACTTCGGAGAGGTTCCCAAGGTTGTACAACAATAGTTTGCATAGCTAAAAAAATGACAAAGATGTCATGCTGGTCAGTAACTAAGTCTAACGCACCTTGAATTAAGCACCAATAAATTCATAAAATGTAATCCTCATGAAGGTCCTTAAATTTTCCATCTGTGAGCAAACATCTACAGAAACGTGGGTGTGACTAAGGAGAGACCGTGCACCTAGTAGAAATGAGGCTCTGTGAGATGTGGAGGAAGATGAGAGAGCCTCAGGAACAAAGGCCGAGTGCTGAGGTGGGATGCAGAGAGGCAGCCCACATGTGTGGGCTTTTCTAAGCAGTTTTTATTAAGTATTGAAGATGGAAAAAAAATCACTAAGTAAATATCTTTAGAAATTTGGTCTGAACCCAGTGTTTCTTGGTTTGCATGTGCTAAAGAAAACAGGAAAAGAGATTCAAAAGAAATAAAAGGATATTGAAATGTCAATGGTGAAAAAATATGAGGCAATTTCACAACTGGACTCTTTATATAACATAGAAGAGTAAATTTGTATGTGAAAACTGACTTTTTGAGTTATATAAATATTTGCTTTTGAAAATAATCTATAACCCAAAATAACTCTTCCTTCTGAAATCATTATGCTTCTGGGAATTGGACAAGTCACATCACTTAGAATTCATTTCCCTGAGTTTTTTCACAGAAAAATAATCAATTCAGCTCAGGAAAACAAATCATTTTATGGTTGGCACCATCTGCATGATCAGATGAGTCACTGAAGAGTGGAGAGCCCTGCCTCTTTAAAAACAGAAAATGTGGTGAGATTAAATTGGAAAATTATATAAACACACATGTTGCAAATAGGGGAATATGACAATAAACCATTACTCACATTACTAATGCAAAGAAAATAGCAATAAATATGCTTTGGCTAACAATTGTCAGCGTTTGTGTTTGCATTATACTTGATTTTAAAAATACTCAGTGATCCAAGGATAGGCAGGGTATATAGGCAGTGACATCTTCATGTGGAATTCTTAAGAAATAAATTTTAGTTCAATCTTTTATAGGAGCAATTTGCATTGGGTGATAGCCTCAAAACACTTATTTTCTTCTATTCAGTAATTCCATTTCTGGAAATCTATCCTTAGAAAATGTTTTTAAAAAAACAGCAAATGAAAACTGGTGGAAAGTATTCATGGTGTTACACTTCCTGGGGGAAAGCAGAAGGAAAATCAACTCCTGATAGTCAAGAATATCGTAAGCATGATACACAAATAAAAATAAGTATTGAAACTACGGTAACAAGGAGTTTTTAATTAACATGAAGAATTATCAGAAAATAGAATTGGTTACAACATATCAATTATAGACATAATGGGTCTCAGGGGTATAAAAATAGATGGAGGTCTAGGGCCACTGAGATGACTCGGCAGGTAAAGGTTCTTGCTACACAAGCCTGATGACTAGACTTTAGATGTCACATAAAGCTGAAAAGGGCAAGGCTATGACCCGAAGCTGTCTTCTGATCTCCATACATATGCCTTGCATGCATACCTACGCACATATATATTTTGTGTGCCTCCCTTATCCCCACAAATATATAGCATATGTGTTATATATGTGTGTATATGTCTCCTCCAAATACAAATAGTAACACATGTAACACACAGAATACACATGTGTTATGTGTTTGTGTGTATTAGTCTCCTCCATATATATATATATATATATGAGGGATATATACATATATGTATAATATATATATGTGTGTGTGTGTATATATGGGACATACACACACATGTATATGGGGATACAATAGATAGATAGATAGATAGATAGATAGATAGATAGATAGATATAGCATACATACAATAATAAATTTCAAATATATGGAAGTTTAAATGTGTAATTGATCTACCAGAAAATGAAATTCAAATGTGTATATAAATAAAACACCATGTAGCAGTGACAGTTAATGATATAGCAACACAGACATAAAACTTGAATAGTTTTATGTGCATAAGACTAAGAGAAAAGCCAAAATATACAACATTGTACTTTGAAACACTATAATAATTTGCTATGTTGTAACATGGACTATATTTGTACACACATATTCATGAATGTTGATTTTCTGTGCTTATGTGTATGTGCAATTCATGTGTAAATACAAAGATTGGCAAGGGTAGAAAGAAAATATTCAAGAAAACTCAATTTTGCTTTGCTTGATTATTTTGCTTTAAATATTATCAAACACAACCACTATTGTTTCAGTTTTATGGTATCGAAATGTATCTTGACTCTTTTTCATTCGTTACATCGTTCCTTATATTGGTACAATTAGCCTTATACCTGTATAATTAATAATTGTGTATTTGATAAAACAAGTAGATTAACCTTTGGCAGTAGTGAGGATTAAACACAGGACTCTGTGAATTATAGGCAACTCTTCTACCATTGAATTATGCACTCATCCCGTAGTTTCATTATTAATTTGACTTAATCCACAGTTACAGAATAACATGGACAAGGCGCTAGAGTAAATTTTGAATGAGAAAAAGAAACAATAATTGTCTCTGCCACAAAGGGATTACAAGGTGAGACTGTCTCAACATCCAGTCTGTCCACAGTAAAGAAATAAGGAGAAAAAAGTAGCAATCGTTCAACATTAAGGCCTCCTGGGAATAGTGGCATATTGTTGAGTGCTCACCACAATAGTCCTGTCAAGTAAGTCTGTCCTCCTACCATCTGGTGGTACAGAGTAAGACACAGGGTCTCAGATGCAAAGTGGACTTCCAAGAACCCGTGTATCACATATGGCAAAAATGAGATTTGAACCTGAGTATACCAACAGCCAAGCTTCAAATAGTTTTGCATTCACTTACTTATTTATTATCTACCTACCTAACTATCTATCTATCTACCTATCTACCTATCTACCTATCTATCTATCATCTATCTATCTATCTGTCTGTCTGTCTGTCTATCTATCTATCTATCTACCTGTCTGTCTATCTATCTATCTATCTATCTATCTATCTATCTATCTATCTATCTACCTACCTACCTACCAACCTACCTACCTACCTGTCTGTCTGTCTGTCCGTCCGTCCGTCCGTCCGTCCATCCATCCATCCATCCATCCATCCATCTATCTATCTATCTATCTATCTATCTATCTATCTATCTATCTATCTATCTATCTATCTACCTACCTATCTATCTGAGGAAATAGCAAGAGTGCCATGGCACTTGTGTGGAGGTCACTGGACACCTTGCAGGAGACATGTTCTCCTTCCACTATGGGAGTTCTAGAGGTCATCAGGCTCGACAAAAATCACACGTAAGTGCTGAGCCATCTCTCTGCTCATAACAACTTCAAATTTTCCAGAAAATTCTGCATATGCACACTTTATTCTGTGGCCCATGGAAAAAGTTTGAGTTTTCTGGCAGAAATACATCTTTTAAAAATTTCAACTACTAAGATCTAATAATGTCTAGCACTCACTGGAGGAAATAAACATAAATCATTTCCTTTCCAACTTGTCTAATGTACATAAATGCAGCCGGTAAACAGAAGCAAGAGAAGTCGAAAATTCCCGCTGGTTTCATGGCTTTCCCTGTCTTCCCATGGAGAATTAACAGTATTTTCCCTGTTATGGAAAGAAAAGGTGAATTAGAGCCTGATGAGTAACTTTAGCATTCTTTTCAGACCCCCCAACTAACTTTTCAAACAATTTTCTTTGTGCTAAAGAGCATTTCAAATTTGAAACCTCTAGTACTCCCTACCCTTTCATTTACGATTTAATGAACACTGACACATTACTGATGTATACAAACAACTCTGCATTTGTGTCAATCTATTAAACACCAAAGTTGACAATAACCTGGCATAAATAAATTATGTGGCGTTATGTAGAGCCATTCAACCTGTAAGTAAAACATGCTAATTAGGCTCAGCTATTTTTACATAAATTAGTTAAGTCATTGTAGGTTACCCACAGTAGTGATGTATTTCATTCATTTAATAGTGACAATTACTGAAATGTTCTGAAACTTTCCTTCATGAAGGTAATATAAACAACTCACCTACCCTTTATAAGGTTGGGTTCACAGTTAATTATTCTACTGGACTACAGCACAGAAACCAATATTGTAAGTTTTGTGCTTTTCCTAACCCCTCTATAGGCATGGATAACAGATACTAACAATAGTTTGCACATCTGCTGATACAAAAAGACACAAATTAGGGATACTAGCCCTCATTCTTTAGCCTCATAACTTCTCATTCTAAAAGCTGTACTGTAAGAGAACTTATCTTTTTATTCCATCTGCTCTCTTCAAAGAATATCACCACATCCAATCTTACAGGCACACAAAAAGTGATTGGAGTAGATCTATGATGGAAGTTAAATATTTCATTTGCAGAATATAAATTCATGCCAATGAGGCTATAGCTAATGTCACATTTTTTAATATAGGAAAGAACTTTCTCTGACATTTTAATTTTCACCCACATAATAGTCTTCATCAAATATAAAGGAAAATTAAATTACTTTGAATACAACTATTCTGCGCTTGGAGGAATAAGAGTGTCCAGTCTTTACAGGAGAAATTAACACAATATAATGTTCTTGTTAATGCCCAAAGGTTGATGTTATAATCTAGTTCTGTGTGAGATGTTTTATAATTTATCTTACCTCTCAAAACTTGAACTATATCTAACTCTATTTTGTAGAAAAACATGTGAGAATCACAGAAATTATGGTCATAGTTCTATAAAACATTTATTGTGATGGTTTATCCTAATGGACAAAACAAAATTGACTAGTAAAGTTATAAAATTTTTCCCTCTTGACTTATTTTTACTCTCTTTTAAAATATTTCCCTATAAGTAAACTTGAAATCTATTATTATACTTTGTATCAGAATTAACATCTCGTAATAGTCCATCTCTTAGTCACCACTTTGTTACTGTGAAGAGACACAGCGACCACAGCAACTCTTATAAAAGAAAGTACTTAATTAGGTGGCTTGCAGTATCAGAGGTTTAGTCCAGTATCCTTACGGCAGGAAGCTTGGCAGCATGCAGGCAGTAGACGTGCTACTGGAGAAGTAACAGAGAGTTCTGTTTCTGGATCTGCAGTCAGCAGGAAGAGACAGAGCCACTGGGCCTGGCTTGGGCTTCTGAAACCTAAAAGCCTAAACCCCAGTAACACACTTCCTCCAAAAAGCCACACCTACTCCAATAAGTCTACACTTTCTAATCCCTTCGAAGAGTGCTGCTAGATCTCCAGCTCCTTCAGGTAATGCAGCGACAAGCCTGGCCATGCTGTTTGTTGGTATAATGTGGGTTTTTTAGACTTTGGATTAGAAAAGGAGTCGAACATTTTAAATTGGGGTTTAATGGGGTCATACTGATTGGAGTGTGGAAGACAGTGGTGCTGAGGATGATTTGAACTGTGAAGGCCTGGCTCAGGAGGTTTCCGAGAAGAACATTAGTTTGAAGCCTAGAGACTATTGTGATATTTTGGTAAAGAATGTGGCTGCTTTCTGTTCTTGTTTAAAAAATCTTCTTGAGACTAAAGTGAAGAGTTTAGGATTAATCATTGGCAGAGGAGAGTTCAATACATCCTAGTATTGACTCTCTTATATGGTCACTCTTATGCAGATCTATAGTGAAAAGGAGCAAACAGAGCAAGGAAAATACAAAATGCACAGTTTGAGAAGAAAAGGAGAACCAGGAAGTTTAATGGAGCTAAATCCAGTGTCCAAGGAGATAAAAAGTTAAAGAAAAGTCTGATGCTAAATGGAATAAAGGAAGTGATGACCTCAGACCAAAATCCCACTCAGCTAAGCTTCCAAAATAAGAAAAGGAATTAAAGAAAAATTTAATCAGTGAAGGAAATCATCAAAAACGGAAAGCTGAATAAAATTTATTTGAACAAGGAGGCTAAATTCCAGCCCCAGCAATTGGCAGAACTTACCAGCTTCAGCCATGTGGTTCTGGCTCTAGAATCAAGGATATGAGAAATGGCGTATGGAAATTCCCTCCAAGGCTAAGGAAAGTCACTGAGGCCAGGTATGTGTCACAGGTGGCCATTGAGTGGATGAGGGCTTACTAAGCCTGGATTTTGTTGGAGACTCAAAATTGTCAGGAATGTGAGAGCCATAGGATACCTGCTGATGAGAGACGCTAACAGGCAGTAGAAACAGTCCAAGAGAATGAAATGCACGGCAGTCAACAAAGCTGAAAGGAGTTGGAGATCTGAAGCTGTACTTTGATGTCAAACATGGAAATGCAGAGTTTGGAGTGTGCCCTGCTGGTTTTCAATCTTGCTTTGGTTCAGTATTTCCTAACAATGCTCCCTTTTCCTCCATCTTGGAGTGCCATTGTATGTCAGAAGCACCTGACATGCTCTTTCATTCTGATGTTACGGGGGTTACGATGAAGAGATTGTTATAAGTTTCAGGACAGATTCTGAACTTTGGACTTTTAACCAGTGTTGAGACTATGGTAGACTGTTCAGACTTTTGAAATTGGATTACATGCATTTTGCGTTATAATGTAGCTACAAGCTTATGGGGGCCAGGGAGTGGAGTGTGAAGGTTAGAATGAAAATGGCCCCGTAGGATTGGGCAGTAGTGGTATTGGGAGTGGCTTTCTGGAGGAAGTGCGCCACTGAGGGATGGCCTTTAAGGATTCAAAAGCTCAAACCAGGCCCAGGGGCTCACTGTCTCTTCCTGCTGCCTGTGGATCTGGATGTAGAACTCTCAACTGCTTCTCCAGCACCATGTCTGTCTCCGTGCTACCATACTCTCCACCACGATGGCAATGGACTAAACCTATGAAACTGTAAGAAAGCCCACAATTAAATGCTTTCCTTTATATGAGTTGTCGTAGTCATGGGGGTCTCTTCACAGCAATAGAACATTACCTGAGACAGTCCGCTTCAGAAAATGCTTTCTTCAGATATACCTGGGGTGGTTTGAATGAAAATGCCCCCCATAGGCTAATAGGGAGTGGCATTATGAGGAGATTCGACCTTGTTGGAGGAAGTGTGTCACTGAGGGTGGGCTTTGAGGTTTCAGATGTTCAAGCCAGGCACAGGGTGTGTCTCTCTTCCTGCTACCTGCTGTTCTGGATATAGAGCTCTTGACTCCTCCTCCAGCACCATGTCTGTCTGTACCAGCTCGCTTCCTGCCATAATGACAATAGACCAAAGTTTTGAACTGTAAGGCAATTCCAAGTGAATGCTTTTCTCTAAGAGAGACCATGGCCATGGTGTCTCTTCACAGCAACAACCTAAGACAAAAGCCCACCTGCTATCTATGGTCATAAATTTGTGCATCCTCTCCTAAAATCATATGTCAAAAACTTTCCAAGGTGATCACATTAAGTGGATCTTTGGGGATTTAATTAGCTCATGGATGGAATCAGTGTCCTTTGTTAAGGGGACTTGTCATCTTATAGAGGAAAAGCCAGAGAATTTATTTACTACCTCCACCAAGTGATACATAGACAATATGAGTAACTGGGATGTGGGCTCTCGTCAGACACTGACGGAACCAGCACCATCGGCTTTTAACTTCCCAGTCTCTAAAATTGTGAGAAATTAATCTCTGCTTTTTACAAGCCCTTCTAACCATGCTGTT
The DNA here is from genome assembly GCA_902168325.1 of Peromyscus nudipes. Lineage (NCBI taxonomy): Eukaryota > Metazoa > Chordata > Mammalia > Rodentia > Cricetidae > Peromyscus > Peromyscus nudipes. The sequence continues at coordinate 12,982 of CABHPH010000516.1, read as the reverse complement.
TTGTTAATGCAGAATGAAACAAGAAGTGAGAAGTTAAAGTACATTTTGAAAAGTTGCCATTGGTTGTTCAAAGCATGGTGACTAGCTCAGAAACCAAATGCCAGGGCAGTTAGCTGACATATTTAACTCTGATAAGAGTCTAACATAGACAATTGTTCCTTTGGTGAGTCAAACTGAATTTTCAAGTTAGAAGCAAATACATGGAATTTGTGATAGACAGGAATAAATGTGAAAGTTGTCTCAGGGCTGCTCTGTGGGCATGTTTTCCTGGTGTCACTCTCTACACTTGTGGCCATTTTCTTTGAAATGATTAAATGAAGTTTTTTGTATCCTGGGAAACAATTAAGGGAGTAAAACTATTAAGCTACCAACATATACTTAAAAAAATTCTTATTAGATAAAACATTTTTAAGTAACATAACTAGAAAGACGGTTGCATATACTTTACATAACTTGGATATTCATTCAAAATATAATTTATTAATTTAATGTGTAAATTTTTAACAGGTTTTAGTAGTTGGAGAATTGAATCACTACAATGAATATTAAATAATTTTATCGCTCCAGGAGTGGTGACTCCCACCAGCACTCTGAAGGTTGAGGCAGGAGGGTAACTTCAAAGTGGAGGTCACCCTGGACTACACAGTGAGATGTGAATATCCATGGCTACAGAACAAAATAATTTAAAAAAAAAAGAAAGAAGAAAAGAAAAAGGAAAAAAAACCCAATGAGCCTCAGGTCTGTGTCCTCAAGTTCTCCATCACTCCTGGCCATGTCTGTGATGTCCTTGCCTTCTCTGTCCTAGTGTACTTTTTCTTACCGTCCTTGGTGGCCATTCCACACTCCAGGCATCTCCAATATGCTGGGGTCCTCATTAAAACACAGGTTGCACTTCTACCAATGTCTTCTTGGTCTTTAGGGATTCTAGTCTTGCTACGTGATGGCAAGCCTCAGTGTCTCTCCCTAACTCCTTCAGTTCTGGAGTTTCCATTGTACCCAATGCTGTACCTTCCCCAATGGCCTCTCATGATACCAAGCCCAGCTTTCTCCATGACCCTTTTAATCCTGAAGTTTTCATGTCACCAAAACCAGTGCAATGGGAGACTCCTACATGTTACCAAGTTTGCCTGTCAGCTTGAGGTGCGCGGTATTGCCCATCTCTGGACCACAGCTTCTGTATGCTGATCCTAATGAACTACTTTTCAGAAGATTTTGTTCTCAGTGATGTGGATCTGTTATTAATCATAGCTGACTCTTCTGCCCTAGCTAACCAACATCAACTGTCCCAGTAAAGCAAAGATTTCGCGTCAATGGTGCTGGTCTCATGTTAATCACAGGTGATCCTTCAGCCCTAGCTGACAAGAAACCACGGATTCTTAATTCAAATATACAACAATCCTTTGCATCCCTTGGAACTTCACAAGCCAGGCTTCCGTTGTCTGCATTTCTCTCAACATAATCATCTTCCCAGCTCTCACAGAACAACCTGTTAAGATTTGAGCATTCAATGACTTTTGAAGCTTGAATTTCCAAACACTTCCCCAATTCTCCCCAATACAACGTAGTCAGGTCTGTCACAACAACAGCCCCCACTCTGGCAACAATTTCTACCTTATTGCTTTCTATTGCTATGATAAAACACTGGCCCAAACGGACTTCAGGAGGAACAGGTTTATTTAGTTCATCTTACAGCTTACTATCCATCAGGAAGGAAAGTCAGAACAGGAACTCATGGCAAGAAGCTGGGGACCGAGCCATCAAACAGTCATCCTCCGTGGCCTGTTTTATCTCAGCAGTAGAGAGCAAACTAAGGCAGACTTAATGACCTTTATATGTCACCATGAGTAGACAAGAGATCCACAAAGAAAACTGTTTTCAACTCAGTATAACATTTACTATGTTGATAATTCTAAAAGAACAAACTTCACTAGGTTTCTTGGAATTCATACATTAGAGAATATAGTGACCTCTGGCCTTCTTTTGCTCAGAAGTTTTCCTTTTAACAGAGAAGAGCATCGGGGATTTGGAAAGTTGCCCATGCTGTGCAGAGCATCTGATTGACTTTTTGACCTATGTTTTTACATACAGCTGATAATGTGACACTAAGGTCTTTAATTTGTTTAAGCACAAGCTTATTACCCTACGCATATGCAATAAAAAATGAAGAAAGCTCCTTTTTTTCTAAGAAAAATGTTCAGGAAATCCAGTGACTGAAATGAACCACAAAAATGGATTTTATGAATGGTTTGCTGGAAAGCTCATAAAATGGTAGCATCAGTTAAGTTGTGACATTTGGGTCATTTGTATTCCAAGCCTGTGCAGATGGGCAATCCACTCTGCAAGTAATTTTCATGACTGAGATAACAAACCATCATGCTTGCCTTAGACAAACTGCTTTATGCTGTAACAGTATTGGCTGGTTATATTTCATAAAGTCCCAAGTAAAACAATATTTTAGACAGCACAGTAGTTAGAAATCTGGAAGTAAATGTTCTAATTCTTTTTAAGAAGGCATATGGGTCTCAAACTGACAGGTAGTGTCATTATAAAGTACACTTCATAATCTGATTACAAGACTAGCATAATTTCCTATATGAAATCAGAATTCCTTGCAACTATTTCTCTAGAAGTTTGCCTATATGAAATTAATAGTAAACATAGAACACAAAGTTGAAGTGTAGATAAAATATCCTAGACATCGTTAAAAAGAAGGGAACAGGACAGTAGTAGCACACATGTGTACTCCCAGCACTGAGGTGAGTGGAGACAGGAGGATTATAATTTGAGAATCATAGTGCAAGGTTGAACTTCAATAGCCAAGGGCTGTGGCTGTAGCTGAGTATGTCTAGCATGCAGCAGGCTCTTTGTTCGGTCCCTAGTTCAAGAGGAAGGGAAAGAGGACAAGAAATCCTGGGAACTGCTTGCTAACACACAGGATCTGAGTGTCTAGGAGACGTGTTGTTTTATTAATGGTGACATATAGATTTTCATAATTAATAAGCATATCAACTTTATGATTTATCAAAACATCAACCTGAGACAATAAATTTCAGCCTTTCTCACCAGAATCCAACAAAATCCATCCCTGTTGGTTTCACCCAGCTACAGTGATGGTGCACATGAGAATATAAACCAAAGCATTTCCCCACATTTTGTACAATGTACATATTAACATGAATTACAAATTGTGTCATGACAGAGATAAAATATTTATATATCATTTACAGATCTTTCTACTTCACATGCACATACTTCATAAGCAAATACTTTCACAGAGAATCTGTTTAAGCAATATAATAAGCACCTTTTTAACCAATTCTTTATATTCACTCTTGCTAAATTATTACATAAAATTGTACAATGACATATAACACTTCAACCTTCAGGTTGGGGGGATGTCTTAGCTGTTAAAAGCATTTTCTGCTCTTGCATAGGACTCAAATTTAGTTCCCAGAACCCATATCAGGTGGCTCACAGCCACCTGCAACTGCAATTCTATGGAATCTGACAACCCTCTGGCCTCCAGCAGCACCTGCAGGCATGTAGTACACATAAACTCATACAGGCACACATGCATAACTAAAAATAAATAAATAAAATATTTAAGTAAAACTTTACCCCTTATCATGAGATATATATGATACTTAACTCTGGTAAAGAAAAATAGGTACTCATAACCATTTGGTTAATATCTATCACCACTACATGCACACACACATATGTGTGTGTGTGTGTGTGTGTGTTTTGTGTGTTTTGTGTTTTGTGTGTGTGTACTACCTTTTCATAGATAAATAACATCAGATAAATACATTCATCAGAGAAAACTAATAATGTGATGGATGAGTTAATCATTCTATTCATGTTGCATGTGTTACATACCAAATAGCACAGCCTTGAATCAATGATAAGTTGGGCAATAAGTTAGGTAGACAATGTGATTAGTCTGACATTTTGCTATGTATGTATCTGTAGCTCATAGAATTGTTGAATATGAAATCATTATGATTAAAAGAAATTACTTTCACTTCCATTCAGTATGATCCTCTAAGATTTTAAAGGTAGGCTACCTTTCTTTTTAAACCAGGAATATAAAATAAAGAAAAATCTTTATGATAATGAGAAATATTTGTAGCCTGTCTGAAAATAAAACCCCAGCTATTTCTTTTTAGTGACTGAATCTTTTGGCCACCCCTTGAAGGAGCATGATTAGGATAGTCTTTGTTAGAACTGACAATATCCAGCCAAAGTAAAACCCTGCCTGTATTTAATATCTGTGACAGACACAACGGATGCGAAGCTGCTGACCTGACCTTACCCAACTTTACCAAAAAGCAAACAAACAAAAAACCCAAACAAACAAACAAAAAACAAGAGAGATGATTATCTTTCATGAAAGACAAGAAGTTTCTATTACACTCCCAGCAAAGAAACAGAGACTTGCTGCTTTTGTTGATATCAATAAAAAAAATTGATATGGAGCTTTAAAGATGGCTGAGTAGGCAAAGGTGACTGCTGCCAAGCCTGAAGACCTGTGATTAATCCTAGGTACTCACATGTTAGAAGGAGAAACCCAACTCCTGAACAGTTACCCTATGAATACCACCTGTACCATGGCACATGCATGCACATGCACACACATAATGATAATGTGTTTAAATCATCTAATTTAGAAGATATTTTCATGTGGAGCTACTAAAAATGCCAATATATACTATGAGGAAAGCCATACGATCAAGCTGAGCAGGCTGCTACACTATCATCTATTATTGGTACAGCCACGTGGGATGAGCACTCAGAAGACTTTGCAGATTCTCCACCAGGATCCATCATCACCACTGTCAACACTGTAGACCAGAAATTCTCTGTGTGATGGCAGTTCTGTGCATTGTAAGGTACTCACCAATAAACCTGACATTCAACAAGGAAAAAGTAGTAGTGCCCCCACCATTGTGATACCATTCTGTATGGATAAACCTTTAGTACTGACTTTTAGTTATTATGGTGGTTGTGTGGGGAAGTGGAATTCCTAAACTACTGTCTCCCATTAATTGGTTTATTATACTAGTAACGTATAAACATTATGTCTTTTGCATCTTTCCATATATAGTAACTATTGAGTTGACATAAAAACATCTATTTTATAAATCAACATAAAGAATAGGTCTGCATTTACATGTTACTTGGTCTTATTCTCTTGCAGCTTTTAATTTCCCTTCATTGTTCTGTACATTCAGAGTTTTGATGATTATGTCCTGAGAAGAATAATCTTTTCTGGTCCAGTTGATTTGGTGTTCTGTATGCCACCAGTACCTTAACCGGCACCTCCTTCTTTAGGTTACAGAAATTTCTCACTTTGATTTTGTTGAAAAATTTTTTGTGTCTATGACTTGGGTTTCTTCTCCTTCTTCTATTCATAGATATCCTGTTATTCATAGATTTAATATTTTCATAGCACCCAGATTTCCTGGGTGTTTTGTGCCAGGGTTTTTTGTTTTGCTTTGTTTTTTGTTTTTGGTAGAATTAACATTTTCTTTGACTGAGATATCCATTTCTTCTACTGTGTCTTCAGTATTTGAGATTCTGTCTTTCATATATTATATTATGTTGGTGAGGCTTGCCTTTGAGGATACTGTTCAAGTTCCTAAATTTTTCATTTCCAGATTGCCTTCAGTTTGGGGATTCTATTTTCACATTCAGGTTTTGAACTATTTATTCCTTTCTTTCCACTGTTTGTGTTTTTATAGATTTCTTTAAAAGATTTATTCATTTCCTCTTTAAGGAGCTATAACGTATTTGTAAAGGCCAATTTAAAGTTTTTGTGGGGTTTTTTTGTATGTTTCAGCTATGTTGGAATGCTTAGGGCCTGCTGTCACAGGGCTGCAGAGATTCAGTGATGACACATTGTCCCGGTTGTTCTTGATTGCATTTCTATATTGGCATCTAGGCATCTGGGTTTGAGATGATTGATACTCAAGGAGCTGATTTACCCAGTTTTGTCTTTGTTGGGTAAATGTTTTGTTCTTGTTTTCTGTTGACCTCTCTGGTTCTTAGAAGGTTGTGGTAGTTATGGATTGCCTAGTAGAGAATTCTTCTGGGATCTTCACAGGTGTGGTCACTGGGGATTCCCAATGAAGTGTGTTTCTAGGTATTAGAGGCTGACACTTAGGAATGTGGATGGGGAGGGGATGAGGGAGTCCACAGGGAAGAAAGTAGGGTGCCCCACCAGGATGTACCCCTAGGAACAGGGACAAGGTGTGAGGAGAGACCACAGCAGAAGATCTGTTACAGAGCTGGGATCCACTGGGAGATTAGATGTGGAGGAGAGGAGGGAGTGGAGATTTAAAGTTGGCCTACTTGCTTCTTTTTCAGGATTGACTGCAGAGTACCCAGGGAATGTCTGCTGGAGTTGAGGGCTGGGATAACAGGATGAATAGAGAGGAAAGTTGGTGGAGAATATCTGTGTGGTCCACAGTAGATGGGGGCAGAAGGGGAAGGGAGGCTGCAATAAATATTCTGCTACCGAGATGGAAGTGAAAGTGGGGAAGTGGATTTAGAGGAAAGGAGAAAAGAGTGAGGATCTGCAGATAGTACAGATGGATATGATCTGAGTGGACAGATGTTCTAAAGACTCTAAGAGACCACAGACACCAGACCAGATGACTATACCCAGTTCACAATAAATAAAGAAAATATCATTTTCCATGATAAAACCAAATTTAAGCAGTATCTATATACATATCCAGCACTACAGAAAGTGCTGGAAGGAAATTTCTAACTAAAGAGGTTAACCAGATCCAAGAAAATGCAAGGAATAAACAATCAAGAACCAAAAAAATTAAAAGAAAGGAAACACACACACCACACCACTACCACCACCACCACCACCACCACCACCACCACCACCACCACCACCACCATAATAACAACAACAAAAATAACAGGAATCAACAATCATTGGTCATTGATATCTCTCAACATCAGTGGTCTCAATTCCTCAATAAAAAGATACAGACTAAGAGACTGGATGCAAAACCAGGATCCATCCTTATGCTACATCCAAGAAACAAACTTTAACATCAAGAATACACACCACCTCAGGATAAAAGCATGAAAAAAGATATGCCAAGGAAATGGATCTAAAAGCAAGCTGGTATAGCCATTTTAATATCTGAAAAAGTAGACTTCAAACCTAAATTAACCAAAAGAGAAAGGAAGGACACTGCATACTCATCATAGAAATAAATCAACCAAAAGACATGAAAATTCTTAACATCTATACACCAAACACAAGGGCACTCAACTTCATAAAAGAAATGCTACTACAGATTAAGCATAGATTGGTCCTCATAAACTGATAGTGGGAGATCTCAAAACTGTACTCTTTCCAATACGCAAATTATTCAGACAATTTACACAGAAAGTTGGCTCTATCTGACGAAATGAAATAAATACACCTAAGATTTACTTGCAGAATATTTCAGACAAACACAAATCTTTGATTTGATTCCATTGATCAGCGTGTCTGTTCTTAAAAAATGGGACGCAGATCTAAACAGAGAATTCTCAACAGAAGAATCTCAAATGACTGAAAGACATTTAAGGAAGTGTTCAACATCCTTAGCCACTAGGGAAATGCAAATCAAAACAACTCTGAGATACCATCTTACACCTGTCAGAATGGCTAAGATCAAAAACACAGATGACAGCTTATGCTGGAGAGGATGTGGAGAAAGGAGAACACTCTTCCACTGTTGGTGGGAATGCAAACTTGTACAACCATTCTGGAAATCAGTATGGCGGTATCTCAGAAAATTGGGAATCAACCTACCTTAAGACCCAGCAACACCACTCCTAGGCATATATCCAAAAGATGCTCAACCACACCACAAGGTCATTTGCTCAATTATGTTCATAGCAGCATTATTCATAATGGCCAGAACCTGGAAATAACCTAGATGCCCCTCAATCGAAGAATGAATAAAGAAAATGTGGTACATTTACACAATGGAGTGTTACTCAGCAGTAAAGAACAATGTCATCATGAAATTTGTAGGCAAATGGATGGAACTAGAAAAAATCATCCTGAGTGAGGTAACCCAGACCCAGAAAGACAAACACGGTATGTATTCACTCATAAGTGAATGTTAGACTAGACGCAAAGCAAAGGATAACCAGGCTACAATCCACAACCCCAGAGAAGCTAGGTAAAGAGGAGGACACTAGAGGGACACACATGGATCTCTCCAGGAAGGGGAAAGGGTTAAGATCTCCTGGATAAACTGGGAGGGGAGAATAGAGTGGAGGAGACCGGAAGGGATTGGAGATGGGAACGTGGGGGAGAGACAGGGAGGGAGAGCAATGAAAGATATCTTGACAAAATGTACCATTGAGGGGATGGGGAGAAATCTGCAGCTAGGGAAATCCCTAGGAACTCACAAGATTATCCCCAGCCAGGACTCATAGCAATGGTGGAGAGGGTGCTTGAACTAGCCTTTTCCTACAATTGGATTGGTGTCTACCCCAATTGTCATCATAGAATCTACATCCAGTAACTGATGGATGTGGTGATATTGTGTTCCCCAAAATATTGTGCCCCCTAATAAACTTATCTGGGGTCAGAGAACAGAACAGCCATTAGGTATAGAGGCCAGAAAATGGTGGCACACCGCCTTTAATCCTAGCATTTCAGAGGCAGAAATCCATCCAGATCTCTGTGGGTTCAAGGCCACACTGGAAACAGCCAGGCATGGTGACTCACGCCTTTAAACCCAGGAAGTGATGGCAGAAAGCAGAAAGGTATATAAGGCGTGAGGACCAGAAACTAGAGGCTGGTTAAGCTTTTAGGCTTTTGAGGAGCAGTTCAACTGAAATCCATTTGGATGAGGACTCAGAGGCTTCCAGTCTGAGGAAACAGGATCAGCTGAGGAATTGGCGAGGTAAGGTGGCTGTGGCTTGTTCTGCTTCTCTGATCTTCCAGCATTCACCCAAATACCTGGCTCCAGGTTTATTTTTATTAATGAGACCTTCTAAGATTCATGCTACAGATGGAATCAGATGCAGAGGCCCACAGTCAAGCAGTTGGCCAAGATCCTGGAGTTCAGTCGAAGAGAGGAAGGATTATAAGAACAAGGGAAGTCAGACTCATGAAGAGAAAAACTACAGAAATAGCTAACCCAAGCTAGTGGGAGCTCATGGACTCTGGACTGACAACTGAGGAGCCTGCATGGGACTGAACTAGGCCCTCTGAATGTGAATGAAAGGTGCATGGCTTGATGTGTTTGTGGTTCCCCTGGCTATGGGACCAGGACTTACCCCGGGCACACGAACTGACGTTTTAGAGCCCATTCCTTATGGTGCAACTCCTTACTCAGCCTTGATGGCCCAATTTGGTATACCAGCCTGTGTTGGTTACCCAAGGGAGGCCTTACCCTCTATGAGGAGGAGATGGGGGTGTAATGGGGGTCTTGGGGGAATGGGAGAAGGGGAGGAAGGCAGAACAGGGGTTGGTATGCAAAAAGAAAGAAAAAATTTTAAATGAAAACAAAAAACCTGTTCTCTACCAAACTGGAAAATCTAAAAGAAATTGGTAATTTTTTCAATCCATACCACTTATCAAAGTTAAATAAAGATCATATAGGCAATTTAAACAGATCTGTATGCTTTAGTGAAATAGAAGCAGTCATCAAATTCTCCATCCAAGAAAAGACCAAAGCCAGATGGTCTCAGCACAGAATTCTAACAGACTTTCAAAAAAGAGTTAATGCCAATACTCCTCAAATTATTCCACAAAATAGAAATAGAAGGAACATTGCCCAATTTGACCTATGAGGTCACAGTTATCCTGATACACAAACCACATAGAGACTCTACAATGAAAGGGAACCATAGAACATGGAAAAATTCTCAATAAAATCCTTGCAAACCAAATTTAAGAACACAACAAAATGATCATCCACCATGATCAAGTAAGCTTCATTCCACAGACTCAGAGATGTTCCAACATATGTAAATCTATAAATATATTCCACCATATAAGCCAATTGAAATACAAAAGCAAGTGATCATCTTATTAGATGCAGAAAAGGCCATTGACAACATACAACACCCCTTCATGATAAAAGTCCCCAACATAATAAGAACAGTTTAATCCCAAGCCCACACTTAACATCAACCTAGGGGCCAAGAAACTCATAGCATTTCCACTAAAATTAAGAAGAAGATGAAGTTGTCCACTTCCTCCTTAACTATTCCACATTGTACTTGAAGTTGTAGTACTTGATAAGACAGCTGAAGGGGATCAACAGGATACAAATTGAAAGGAAAGAAGTCAAAGAATCTTTATTTGCAGATGCTACAACAGTGTATATAAGTGACCATAAAAATCCCACCATATCAAAGGAGAAAATAAATAACAACCCAGCCACAAGCCCTTTGAACTACAGTTGTGTCCTGATTGCAAAATAATCTAGTGCAACAGTGGAACAAAGTTTGTAAGAGAAACCAACCTATATGTGACTTGATTTAAGACACACTCCATGAGATGATACACACACCTGACAATACTTGAATGACCAAGAGCCTGAAACTAGATAATTTAGAGTCCTAAGGTGAAACCAAATACTATTATTTTAAAATAAAAAAATGTAGCAATAAAATGACTCCTAATAACATTCTATTATCCTTGTAGATCAGTACCTTGATCAGCCATCATCAGAGAAGCTTCCTCCTACAGAAGATAGGAACAAATACAGAGACACACAGTCAGATATTATGCAGATAATAAGAAACCTTGGAACATTCAACCCTATAGTGATGTCTCCATCAAATCCCTCTGCTCAAGTCAACTGGCCATCCCCTGTATTTGAACTGGTGACTACCCCACTTGTCATGGAAGAACCTTCATCCAGTGACTGATGGAGGAGCATTCAGAGATCCATGGCCAAACATTGGACCAAGCTTGAGGAGTCCTGCTAAGAAGAGGGAGGAGGGATTACAGGAGCCTGGGTGCTCAGGAACTTAGCAGGAAAACCCACAGAAAAGGCCAGCCTGGCTCATGGAAACTCACAGAGTCTGAAACAATAACTAGGGAGCCTGCATGGGACTGACCTAGGCCCTCTGCATATATTTGACAGTTGTGTAGCTTGGTCTATTGGTGGAACTCCTGGCAATGGGAGCAGGGGCTGTACCTAGAGCTTTGGCTGGTTCTTAAGAACCTATTTCTCATGATGGATTGCCTTGTCCAACCTGAATACAGGGGGAAGTGCTTGGTCTTAGGGCAACTTGACATGCCAAGCTTTGCTGATGCCCATGGGAGGGCTGCCCCTTTCTGAGTAGAAAGGGTGGATTGGGGGGCAGGAGAAGAGAGAGGGGGAAGAGTGGGAGGAGAGGAGGGGGGAGGCTATGTTTGAGATGTAAAATAAATAAATTAATTAAAAATTTTAAAAAAGGAACTCTTTGGATGAAGAGACAGAAAGAGTGTAAGAGCCAAAGGGAATGCAGAAACCAAGAACAAGGCCTTCTAGATCAATGAGACTGATGCACATATGAACTCAGAGACCAAGGCAGCATACACAGGGCCTGCACAGGTCTGTACTAGATGGGATCCTACAACTGAAAGGAGAAGAGGACATGTGCTCCCATTCCTAATCCAGAGGCCATCTCCAGTGGATAACCACTTGCAAACAAAAATTTACTTTTTTCTGAGGGAGTCTCAGTGGAAACCAACTGCTATTAAGGGTAGGCTGCGTGCCCAGTGGTAGGTGGTCAGCAGAACCCAAACTCAGCATCAGCATCGTTGGGTGTCCAGCGGTAGATGGTCAGCAGAAGCCAAACTCAACATCAGCATCACTGGAGATTCCTTGCCTCAAAATATCATATCAAGGCTTTTTTTAATCTTACTTTTTATTTTATTTATATTTTCCCTCTCTTTTTGCTCTACAGGTTCTTTGTGTATATATTATGGCTTCCAATTTAGAGTTTTATATGGTATTCTTGAAAGTATGAACAAGTGGGTCTCTGAGTCTATATTTGTTTCATGTACCTTTTCTTGGACTCTTTTCTTTCTTTTTTTCTATTCTGATGTATTAGTTTTTTTGTTTTATCTTATTTATTTTATTATTATTCCTTAGAGCCCATTTGTTTTATTTTTTAACACATGTTTTGAATCTTTGGGAATTTCACATCGTGCACTCCAATCCCACTCATTTTCCAGTCCCTCCACAACTGCCCCCATAGCATCCTCTCAAAAGAAAATTTAAAAAATATTAATTCAAAACAAACAAAAAAAAAACCCACTTCACTCCTTTATTTCCCCACCTCTCCAATACCTCTTCTTTCGTCTCAGTGGCACTGGGAGCTGTGGCGTGTCACACGGTGCACCCTTTTGTCCACTCAGCTTTACCTGCAAATGTTCATTGCAAGGAGTTGTGGTCTGGTTCAAGGACATCTGGTACACCATCAATACTGGATCCTTACCGCAACTCCTCTCGAATATCCTGCTGTCACCCCAGTTGAGGAGATCCTATGGCTATGGTTCCATAGGACCAGACCCTTCACGTACCCCTGTAGATGTAACCAACTGCCTTATTAAATAATAAACACAAAGCCAATGTAAGGATGAAAGCCCAAAGAGGTCAGAGCTAAGAGTCTTACCCGCTTTTCCGCCAGCTAGCTTCTCTCGCCAAGAGACCTCTCCGAAAAGGGAGTTCTTCCTGTGCGTTCGTTTTTAAATAAGAGTCTGTTCTGCCTTCTCATTGGTTGTAAACCCAACTACGTGACTGCCTCATTACTGCCTCTCTGTATAGACCTCCAGGTTTTCTATGGTTGGTATTGAGATTAAGGGCGTGTGTCTCCAATGTTGGCTGTATCCTTGAACACACAGAGATCTACCTAGTTCTGCTTACCAAGTGCTGGGATTAAAGGCGTGGACCACCACTGCCCTGGCTTTCGCTATGGCTTGCTAATAGCTCTGACCTCTAGGCAA
>CABHPH010000515.1:47105-57483 GCA_902168325.1 Peromyscus nudipes | reverse complement strand
GACATCTTCATCAGGGTATTTTATGACAGCAATAGGAAAAGAAACTATCTGGCTTTTGAATGGACATCATGATTGACAGGTTAGGTGACCTGAACTTGTTGTTGGCTTACAACTGATAAACAAACCATCCTGTTTGATGTGAATAGTTAACACTCTATTCATACAGAAACTAAAGGCTTTCTGAACCAGGTTAAATAATAACACAGAAGGTCAAAGATATCAAAAAATTGCCCCAAATCTTAAAGATACCATATTGACATCCCCAAGAGGTGCTGGGTAGAAAAATGAAAATTAGAGATTTTAGATATACCACCTGAAATTAGGTCTGGCCCTTAATATTCAAAAGAGAGGTTTATTCACTTTCAAAAATTCCTTCTGTTAATACTTGTTTTATCTCCTTTATCATGTTTTCTACTTTGTGATGTAAAGATGAAAATGTTATTTTCTCAAGGTCACGTGTGCGGAAGATGGTTCAGTAACCATACAATTCTAACTCATAGCTAAGTGAGTTCTTCACTACAACCAGCACCTCCCAACCCCCAACAGAGCTGGACAGGCTCCAGCCAGAAATCAGCTCGCACCAAATGCTCACACAGTTGGATCCTTAACTAGAAACCATAAGAAGTGAAAGGAAATTCTGCCATCCATGTCTGTAACAGATCCTCCAGCCATCAGAGGAAGACAGGTGCTCCACTGGTCATGCTGTCTCCATGACTGCTGTCAATCCGCCTGCACACAGACACTCCTCAACCTCCACACAGAACCTTGTCATTCTCAACAGGCTCTGGGGCCCAGGTCACTTCTTGAATCTTTGTACTCACAGTCCGTCAGGTTGTGAAATGAATGTGTTGCTGTGTCTCTTCTTCCTCCACCCTCTTGTACCAGGCCATCTGTTGGCTCCTTCTTCAGCACCCTTCAGTGGGGAACACAAGGCAGTTGAGCAAAGGCAAGGGAAGTAAGCCGCGTGCCACTCATCCACAATAGATTAGTCATCGGTAGCATAGGGCTCTGTGCATCCTTGTCTAATTCTCCCCTGCTCTCATGTTTCTAGGCATGCTAGCACATGGGTTTGATCTCTTGCCCTGAGGTAGAGAGGCCCAGAGAGTCTGACTTTGCCTCTCTTTATAAAGACACTTCAGCCTGCATTTGAAAGGATGAAGAATATCCTTAATACAGTAGGACGTGATCAGGGAGAAAGAGTTTTCAATTCTCATTTCATCGAGAAATATCAGAGCTAAATCTTTAGAGATGACCTTACCCAGTCCTCTGGCCTTGCAAATCTTGGGCCTGAGACAGAGAGCTGATGCAACTTGCTAGAAGCCAGTCTCACAAATTTTGGCAAGGTCAGAAAAAAAAAAAGGTGAATGGTCCCAATGACCTATTCAATGACTGTTTCCGAAGTACTATGTTATAGATTTGTGAACAGTGACTTTGTCTCCCTAGAATACCTTGAATTCTGAGATGATGACTCTGGTCATTGTTCAGTGCTCTGATATAGTAAGGAAGCACCCGTGTGCAAGTGAGTCTTTAAAAACACAGGGGAAATTGGCTTGTGCACAGAAGCTTATACTTGTTTATTCTTAGATGGTATTCACTTGAAGTATGCATAGGTCAGATTCTCCAGATTCTTGGATAATCTGAAACCCCCAAATTATGTGTAACTAAAAAACTGTTTAACTCACTAATGCCAATGGGGGGCAAAAATCAATTCAATCACTGTTAACAAAAATCAAGTCTGGTTTTGCTTGCTAGCTAAGACTTGAGACTAAACACAAATAAAAGAACCAAGCAACCAGCCAATACATCAGAGAATTATTAGGGAATTGCTTAGTATCCCTGGGGGTTATGTCTCAAAGGACCATCTAAACTCAAATGTGTGTCCCAATCAGTCTTGTCAATGTGGGAAAAGAAATGAGTGAAAGAAGTCGTTTGAGAGAGAAGTTGTTACTGGAGCTTCTAGAGAGAGCTATTCCTGGCCTCATCTTAGGAAACTTCCTTGCTCAGTACCTGAGAATTACTTTGTCTGGTTTGAGGATGTCAGGACAGTGGGGAAGCTGATCTCATTCTGTAACAAACACGCCTTGAGTCTAAGAGCTCCCTTCTCCCTGAGACTGATATAGCAGGACCAGACAGACATGCAGAGGAAGCAAAGTATGCTGTTTCCTCCTAGGAACCAGCAGAAAGATACAGCCAAATCCTATAAGATGCCATACAGGAACTAAAGAAGCTGTTCTCGGGAGAAGTCTTTATTGACCAGGCATGTTTGAGACTGTTTGTGAACTTGTAGTTGTTCACGAAGAGCAAAAACAACAATCGTGGCTGTCTAAAGATGGGACTGCATGCTGCTGGTCATGGGAGAAAATTCCCTTCTTTTCCCCTTTCCCTTTCCTGCTGTCCCAATAGCTGACACAATCTAGAAGTTATCCGAAAGCCAACTACAACCATCCTCACTCTAATTGGTGAAGTATGACACCAGTGGAGAGAAAAGAGCTGTTTGCATAATAACATAGGGCAGAAGTTTTCATAGGAAAGCACTTAGGCAACTAGGAGAACTAACTAGACATTCTAGAATCAAGCCAAGATATCATTGAGAGCCATGATCTGTGTTGTAAACTGAAAAGTGAGTTGGACACAGCACAGGGGACAGTGATAGGAAAAATGCCAACCAGTTCAACTTAATGTCTCCCAAATATGTAGTTCACTAATGACTGAGCTTTGTATAGAAAACACACACACACACACACACACACACACACACACAAAGAGACAAGGGATGAGATGGAAAAAGAGAGAGAATTTTAAACCTCCCATAGTTTTTCTCTAACTTATCTAATTTATAAGCTAAATTGCCCAAAGGAAAAACTATGTCTATAAAATCCCTGCCTTGATCTGATCATAACCTTAGCCCTGACTAATCTCACGAAGCATCTCCTGCTTCCAATCGTGTGGGTTTGTACCTTTGACTCATCTTTCCACTTACAACCCTATTCAGTCATTAGACCCAACACTTTGTACAAACGTCCCTGGATATGACCTTTTGATTCCCTCTTCAAATATGATTCATAGAGTGCCTGCAGTATCAGAGCCTTCAATCATCCTGGGTCAACATCTCACTGATTGGTCTTGACACCTGGGCTCTTAGGAATCAGCACCTCCCTGGCTGACAGGGGTCCTATTAATTTTGATCTAGACCTTGTCTGAGGAGTTCTACAGTGTCAGAACATAAAGAGGGCCGTTTTTACCAGGGAAAGGGTTGTTGCTTTTGTTCTTAGATCTTAAGTTACTGAGTTTGATGTTCTGTCTAACCCGGGCCCAAATATTCCTGGACCTAAGGAGTCATGGGCCAGAAGTTAATCAAACGTTGCTAACCTCATTAGCATCAAGCCTGATGCAAGATGGATAGCTAACCAGAACATGTTGTCATAGAAACTCACCATTTTATAGTTCATAAATAGTCACTAAAGGTGAAGGTGTGTCAATGAAGACTTTCAAAAAGAAATATTAATTTTAACTGAAAGCAAATAAAGAGAAATTTTTTAGCCATCCTATAATATGATAAGTTCAAATTTTCTTCTTTTGGTTTGAATCGTCTGACCTTTGAGTGTTACTTAGTCTTTCCTTCCTAAATAATAGAGTTCTAAACTTCATGCACAATCTCCAGTTTTTGTTCCTCAAAGTGAATCCAAACCTTAATGCCATTTATTAAGAAAGCAAAGTTCCGCCTTCCAGAGTTTTACATTTTTTAATAAAAATTTTCAGAGTCTATTATAAAATCAAGAACAGCATTTAAAGACAAACCTTGAAAATAATGCTATCTTTATCGGCTCCTTCCAAAAAGACTTCAACTTCGTTTCCAATTAAATTGAAAAATATCTTTTTGTATTCATATTCTACTGCTTTATGTAAAGTCAAATTAAACTTTACAGTTCTGGATCCAGGTATAGTGGGAACCAAATGGTTCAGGAATCATCTTCAGTGATTGTTGATAAGCAAACCATTTCTTCTTTTCTGAGCACACTTGTACAAGTTGACTGGAAAGCGCTCTAGTAGCTTGAGTCCTAGCTAGGCTGGGGGCATTGGTCAGCATGTGTCACAGGGACATTAAGAATTTCCATTAATCCATCACATCAGCTTAGTATACCTATGTCCCAAGTCTGCTCTACACAGTGATGGCCCTGCTAGAGTTTGAATATGAAATGTCCCCCATAGACTCACGTGTCTGAACACTTGGTCTGTGACTTTTGGCTCTATTTGGGAAGGTTGTGGAACCTGTAGGAGGTGGATCCTTGCTGAAGGAAATGGGTCGCTAAGGGCAGGATTTGGGGTTAATAGCCCTGCTCCACTTCCTGTTCAGTGTCTCCAACTGCGCATGTGGCACAGCTAGCAGCTTCACTTCCAGCCACAGTGCTTTCCCCTGCAGCATCTTTCCTGCCATGATGGATTGTAGCCCCGCAAACTGCAAGCCAAAGTAAAACTTCGTTCCCTTAAGCAGCTTCTCGTCAGACAGTTTGTCACAGCAAAGTAAGTCACAGTAAGAAAAGTAAGGAATATAACAGAAGTAGCCAGTGACAATTCTTTAGCATATTTTATAGTTTGCAGCATGCTCTCACATGTTGCCAGGCACATACATACACCATTCTCTGTTAACGCTTTCTTCAAAATGTTTTTGTTCATTTTCTTTTTTGTTATTGTTACTGTTTTTTTTTAATTGAGGTGTCACCGACATGGAATGTGTGCAAAGTTTATAATTGGATGGCATTTGATATATGTATTTAACCTTGAAATCATTAACATAATCAAAACAATGAACATGTTGATCACCACCAAAGTGATCGTCTAAGCTTTCTATTGCTTTCTCAGGCCTCTTACATCCTAGCAGGAGCCTGCTTATGTACTAGTCATGGTATCAGCACTCTATAGACCGCTATACAAACAGACTTACATAGCGTCCTCTAGGATTTTTCCTTTTATTCACTTACTTTGTTTGCCAATCTGTATACACTGTACATATATATCACCAAGGGTCTTCTTTTCATAGGCCCTTCCTTTCCCTTTTTTGAGCAATTGTTTCTCTTTTTTGCACATTTAAGTGAAGGTTCTGTGAATTTTTTACAAGTGTTTGTATGGAGAAATGCATCATTTCTAAAGCGTGTATGTCCTAGTTAGCTTTAACTGTTAACTGTCAACTTGACACAGCCTAGTCATCCAAGAAGGAAGTCTCACTTGAGGGGTTGCTCAGCCAGATTGGCCTGTGGACATGCCTGTGGGGGATCATCTTGATTGTTAATTAATGTATGAGGACCCAGCGCTCGAGAAGTCACACCATGCCCTGGGCAGGTGGTCTTAGGCTAGACGAGGAAATTATCTAAGCATGAGCCTCCTAAGGATCCAGGAAGGAGCATCCATCCATGGTTTCTGCTACAATTTCCTGTTTGAGTTCCTGCCCCAACCACTCTCAATGATGGACTGTAAGCTGCAAACGGAAAGAAATCCTGTCTGCCCCTAAGTTTTGCTGAGCGTGGTATTTGTCACCACGTCGGAAAGGAAACTAGAACCCAGAACTAAAGTATAACTGAGACAGAAACAGTTGTCTTTCTTTATAGTTATTTCTCATTTTTACTTCATTTTGAGTTTCTTAATTCCTTTAACTTTTCTCCAAACAATTTCCTTGATATCTTCAATGTAATCTTTCTACTAAATTATAATAAAATATGAGTAACTGAAATCGGAAGCTTAGCTAGTAACTAATTGTTGGTGATGACGGTTAAGGATATTGTATGGGATCACGTATTCCCGGACTCAGGGAAGGCTTCATGAAAGATGAATTGTCTATACTAAGCTTTGAAACAAAGTTCAGACTTTGAAACTGGATGTGTTTCAGATGACTAAGGGGAGCATGGGAAGGAAAGGCCTTTCCCCCAAAGTGAATGGCATGAGAAGACTAGGAAGGTATGGAGTGTTTTTAGAGTGTGCTACAAGAGCAGAGAGGAGGGGAAGCAGGGACTGATGCTTTAGGGTCACAAAACAGAGTGAAACTCCAGCACTGGGAGAAAGAGGGAGAGCCTGAAGGCCTGGCCCTGAGAGACAGATGAATAGTACTCTCCAGAAACCACCAACGTGGATTTTATTGGGTTTAGATTTTCTGAAGCAAACTGAGAGAGATTTATCTTTTCTGGGTCTGGTGGTTTTAAGTTTTTGAAACCACAGCCTCAAAGACAGGAAAAGAATACCATCCGTTGGATGAGGCCACCCATGCAAAAGCTCGAAGCCTCCAGCCAGGCTATTTACCCTTGGTCGTGTCTTTGGGCACCAGGCAACTGTTTAGGATAAGAATTTGGGATTGTGAAGCAAGTGTAATCGAATACAGACAAGACAGAGAATACAGAGTTTGCTTTTACAATTGTCAAGCGTGCTTGTCGAAAGGGTACCATGACCAAGTGGTATTATTTTGGATTGCTTTTGGCACAGTCTGTCAGTGGACTATTGATATGAAAAGCCTTTCTCTTCATAGAATATTTTAGAATTTAGCTTAATATAAAATATGAAGTCCACAGTTAATACACAGGGTGGCATTTGGTGCCAAAGATTAAATATTTACTGGTAAAATATACAGTGACGAAAAGAATTTTCAAACAGGCAATAAATCATAGGATCTGAACTCTGTATTAATATTGTTTTTACTGGGGGGAAAACCTTAGCCCAAAGGAAAAAATTTAACCCATTGCTGTAGTTCCCTCGGGTAGAATTCATGAAAAATAATAATCAAATATCCATTGCTAAAGCAGGCAAATAGGAGAGAAATTTTATTTACCTTTGAATAAATTCATGACTTCAGTGAAATGAAGAATGTTAGTCCTCTGTCCTTCATGCATCCATGGCTGACTCTTTCCCATACCTTTCCCACCCAGCCTTTCTGTTCCTCCCACCTCTAGTAGGCAGAGTCCAACCCCACAATGGTTAAGAGCACCTGCCCTGTAGCCATTGGGCATGTTCACATTTTGACTGTGGCAGTTACCAATTATATTTCCACTTAACTTGGCTGTTCTGCATGTTATTTATCTACAGAATAATACATTAATAGGACTTCACCATAGGTTTCTATAGGGATTTGATGGGTTAATATACATACAGAGTGCCCAGGAACCATGGAGGAAATAGCTAATCCTCTATGATATCAACCTTCATCCTCCTCTTTAATTTTGCAAACATAACCTGTTTTTAAAGCCTAGATTATTTCTTTGATAAATTGTCTTTGCTCAATGAGATCATCCCCTAAGCATGCGTAGCCTTTTAAGTATTCATCTTTTCTGCCCTCTGATTGTGTATTGTGAACAATTCCAAATAGGTTCCTGACTTTCCTAATGGGTAGGTCAATCTTCTAAAAAGGAAGAGAAACCAATTTTTAAAAACCTCCTCAAGATGAGTATGCCATTAGAAACATATGACATCCATAGTACTCATAATCTCTCTCTCTCTCTCTCTCTCTCTCTCTCTCTCTCTCTCTCTCTCTCTCTCTCTCTCTCTCGTGTGTGTGTGTGTGTGTGTGTGTGTGTGTGTGTGTGTGTACAGCTTGCAGGCATCAATTCTTCCCTTCCACCATGTGAGTTTAGGGAACTGAGCTCAGGTCATCAGGCTTAGCAGCAAGCATCCTTACCCACTGACCCATCTCATCAGCTCCCATATTTTTTAAAGGCGTACACCATATGTATTCTGCTTAAAATTAAACAAATCTTTCCAGATTCCAGTATGAACAGAAGGGGTAAATTATGCTCCCTATGCCTTAGCAAACATTTTTTTGCATGTATCTGCTATTGATAAGCCATTATTATGAATGGGTGGGTGGATGCATCAAGGGATGGGTAGATGGATGGATAGGTAGGTGAGTGGGTAGGTGGTTTGGTGGGTGGGTGGACAGATGGATGGGTGGGTGGGTAGATGGCTGGTGGATGGATGGATTAGAGACTGTATGGATGTATAGATTGATAGATAGGGCAGGCAGATGGGTAGGTAGTAGAAGGGTGGATCAACATAAGTCAGGAGGTAAAAATTCTTTCAGAACAAAAGAAAGGAGCTAACTTCTGGAAATAATTTACTACACAAACTAGAAATAAATTTCAGAGAATATCTGCTTCATATTATCTGTAAGGCACAGGAAAAAATATGTAAGAAGAATAGTTGAGATGAAAACCTGACAGGCGAGACGTCAGTTAGGGATACTGAAATACTGAGTCAGAACGATTATTGTGGTCAGAAAGTGGAGAATAATGAGAGGGAAGGAGGGAACTGAAGCAGGGAGGGAGGGAGGGGAGGAGGGGGGGAGGGAGGAAGGGAGAGAGAGAGAGAGAGAAGTGGGGGGAGAATATGACTCTCCTCTGTGTTGTTCCATTTCTTTTAAATTTAGTGTTCATGGAGAGCAGTAAATGATTTTCTTCAGTCTGAGATGTATGTTCTTAATTAGACTCATTTATGCTGCAATATTAAGAACATGCAACTGGTGGAGGCCACAGAAAGAAGGGGACCAGTTGAAGGTCAGTGCCCTGCCTGAGTTAATAGAGATCCTAAGGATGGCGGAGGTTTGTTCCCCTCTATTTTAGCTGTCGTTGTGAAGACAAGAAACCTGTTCAACAAAGAGTCAGGAGCATGGGTTGCAGGTATTGTTTAAAATATACAACTTTCCTCAGGAGCCTCCAGAGAAGTAATTTCCAGTGCCACAAACTCCTTATGAAAATGGAAATATTCTGCCCCTTAAATTTCCATTTGAAATTCTGTGTTCTGCAAAGGGGTTTCCATAATGAGGAAGAGCATGATGCAGGCTGCTTGGCTCTCTAGTGAGTGAAACTCAGTAAGTACAACATCATAAAAGCCAGAGTTTTAGCTCCATCCTTTCCTGTTAATTACTTCAGTGAGTCTGTCCAAAGGGGGAAAGAGAGGGAGAGAGAGAGGGAGGGGAAGGGGAGACAAGGGAAGGGGAAGGAAGTGGAGAGCGAGAGCGAGAGAGAGAGAGAGAGAGAGAGAGAGAGAGAGAGAGAGAGATCCTTGTCTTCTAAGACAAAAGTGGGAACCACTGACCATTTACCAGGTCTTTCTAAGGTGTGACCGAGCCCTTCTGATATACATCCTTTCTTCTAAAAATGTTACCCTGGAGTGATAAATGCTTAAAGCAAAGTTTCACAATTAATTGTGGAAGTTGAAATAAGGATGTAAATTATGCAAATTTACTAGTCTGCTTCCCCATTCAGAATTATGTCCCACGGTCCCATCCAATGCTTCCTGCAAATTAACCTTTCCTAAATGTTCAGCCTTCAGATTTGATTTCAGTGTTTCCTGGTTTCTCTTATGTAGCCTGCGCAGAAACCAACCTATTTTGTTTTGACTCTATCAGTGCACATCACATCTAGTTTTTCTCCAGAGAGCACAACTTCACAGTCCCATCATGACACCTGAAGTCTTCAGAGCCCAGAGCTGAAAGTGATGACTAAGGTAAGGAAGGCTTAACACTGTGTTGAAAATGGTCACACAAAGCGGTGGAGTTCTGTCATAAATCTGACAGGATGCTGCTCTCAAGCTGCCTTTGTGACCTGAGTCTCCAAATCTTCCATGAGGTTCCACATTAAACACACAACAGATGCACACAAAGCCTAAGCAATTGGCCAAGTATATTATTGTAACCAGCAAACCAAATCTGAAAGCCTTAGGCAAGAGTTTTCACAAAGCACATTGGGGGAAATGCCAGCTTAGATGATGATAGAGGTTCTGATTAGGGCTCTGCCCACATCTTAAGTAAATAAATCCTGAACCCTCGTTACCACCCAGAATGGTTTTTCTTGAATGGAATTATTACTCAGTGAAAAGATAAACATGAAAATTTGAAACAGAAGTTTTCTATGCATTGATATTAAACTGCAAGAAATTAACTCAGAAAAGGGCAAAGAGGGAAAGGCGGGCCCCATGTGGTCCTTACTTCTGAGTACTTGCACCCAAAGCTGCTTCCCAACACATCCCTTGTGCATTCCTAAGCCTGGAACGATCTGCTTGCTACCATGGTGCCTCCTGATAAATGTCTCGTTAGCATTCAAATGTCCACGTTTCTAGCTCTAACATCTACCAGTGTAGCTGACTCTACTAAAACTCATCTCAGTAGTAGTAAAGCCACTTGCCCTGGAGTTGGGACCCTAGGCTTCCCCTCCAGGCTTCTCCTTACTTGATGTGGCGGTGTGAATAGGAATGCCCCCATAGACTTGTGTGTTTGACTGCTTGGCCCATAGGGAGTGGCACTATTGGGAGTTGTGGCCTTGTTGGAGTAGGTGTGGCCTTGTTGGAGTAGGTGTGGCCTTGTTGGAGTAGGTGTGGCCTTGTTGGAGTAGGTGTGGCCTTGTTG
>CABHPH010000515.1:15711-47095 GCA_902168325.1 Peromyscus nudipes | reverse complement strand
CTTGTTGGAGTAGGTGTGGCCTTGTTGGAGTAGGTGTGGCCTTGTTGAAGGAAGTGTATCACTGGGGGTGGGCTTTGAGGCCTCAGATACTCAAGCCAGATCTGGCGTAGCACTCTCTCTTCCTGCTGCTTGCCAATCTGGATGTAGAACTCCCAGCTGCTTCTATAGCACCATGTCTACCTTACATGCCGCCATGCTTCCTGTCACGATGACAATGGACTAAACCTCTAAACTGTAAGCCAGCACCAATTAAATGTTTTCCTTTATAAGAGTTGATGTGTTCGTGGTGTCTCTTCACAGCAATAGAAACTCTAAGACATCCGGGTAGAAAATTTAACCCCTGGGCTTCCTCTGTAAAGTGACCATAATGACATCTGAGTCCTTATGATATGAGACAGTTGAGTACAGGACTCCAGGCCTACTTACTATTCTTTCTTCAGACTTGCAATCAGGTGTATTTTGCTCGTCTTTGTATTCTTGGCATCTAACATGGTACCTAATGCCATGTGAGCACTTTGAAAAAGGTTTTGTTCACATAGCAAATGAATGAACATGGGCAATATTTCAGCCAGTTCTTTAAGAAGGACTTTCCCAATGCCGTGTCAAGGATTTCTTAACCTAACTAACTCAGGGAGGAGAAGGCAAACCAAGGCCTACTTCCTTCAGAAAAATATCTTACTCCATCTTCATGTACCTCTGAGAGGACACCATTAGTCTGAAGACAAGGAGGAACATGTGGCCAGATGGAGCCAATTAGATTATTTCTGGTAATGTTGCATCTTGAATAATTAATAAAGGAAGAGAGTACAGCTGGAGCTGTGAGTTGGTGGCTGCATTGCTGGAAAAACTAGCCAACTCTGGTATTAGCAGCTGTCCTAACCTGCCCCTCCTGAGGTCTGCTTGTTGACTGCCTCCTGAGTCTGAGCATGGCACTTGACCCTTCTAGCAAGTGTCTTTGTAAGCTCAAGATCAGTTCCTGTTGCTCAGAAGCAAATAACAAACCAACAAATTCACACCTTGGACTTATACATAAGGAAACCTTAGCTCCATGCAGAGTTAAGATGACCCACAAAAATCTAAAGCATACAGAATTTATCAATGGACTGCTGAGGAATGCATACAGATTTTCTTTAAAGGAGATGAAAAAGTTGTTTTAAAAGGTTATTTTATAAATTTATAAAAAAATTTGTAAAAAAAAAAAGGGGGAGTTTTGTGTATGGGACAAGAAAGTATACAGTGTTCGAAGAAGTTGATAAAAAGTCAACACACATAATCATCAAAGGCACTGAGAATATTTTCATGTGGGGGGATGAGTTGAGCAGTAGGTGTGTTAATCACATGTGTAAGTACATGTATGTGCATATTGCCTGGTGGAATAATATCATAATGGAGTTATTTGAGGAAAGGGGTTTTAAGGCCAAGTCTTACTCTAGAGCCCAGGCTGGCCTACAACTCCCTACATGGATGTCTTAGTTATTTCTATTGCTGTGATAAAACACCATGACCAAGGCAACTTATAAAAGAAAGTGTTTAATTTGGGACTCAGGTTTCAGAAGGTTAGATCATATGACCACTAGGGTGGGAAGCTTGGGTGCAGGCAAGCGTAAGCTAAAACCATAACTGAGAGCTTACATCTGATCCACAGCAGGAGGAGACAGAAAGAACTAACTGGGAATGGTGTGGGCTTTGAAACCTGAAAGCTGTCCCAGGGACACACCTCTTCCAACAAGATCACACCTCCTAATTCTTCCCAAACAGTTCCAACAGGAGACCAAGTAGCTTTTAGATATATTAGCCCATGGGAGGGCATTCTTCTTCAAACCAATAGAATGGTTCAGGCTTGGACATGAGACCTGTGTCACTACACCAATCTATGGTTTATTTGTTTGCTTGTTTTCATTGAAATGAAACAAATCGAAGGCCAAAGGAAGTGAAATGATTTGTAAAGACAGCCTGCTTGGCAGATAATAACTAGGATGCAATCCCAGAATTCTTCCTGTTGGCATCATGATTTGTCGGAGCTGTGAGCCACAGTTTGCACAAACTATGAGTCTGGCAAATGGACCTTTTAAATTGAACTCGGAACAAAAGTTGATGAGAACTAACAGCCCATCCAAAGCATTGCAGTGGCTGAAAACAGAGTTTTTATTTTGGGGGGTGGGTGAAATTTAGAAATCACCTGGTTCAGTAACAGGCAAAGTGTTCATCGCTCCCAAAAAGCTAGTTGTTGGGAACCTCCATGTCCATCATACCTGCAGCTATCCTAACGATTCCTGTGGACTCAGCCCTGCTCATTCCTGCAGTCAAGGGCATTTAGTCTGTCTGTATCCCAGCAGCTTCCTCCCTTCACCCACACTCAAGTGCCTAAACGTGAACATGAATTGAAATAATAAGATCAGCTATTCCCTTCCTGTGGTCCAGTCTCTCATTGTCTAGTGAGGCAAAAACCCAAGCTCAGAACAACCACTATAGTCTGACTTCTCCTAAGCCCTTGACTCACTCTTCCCAAACCCCTTCCTGACTTTGAACCATCCAAGTGAACTCCTGGGATTCTCTCAGATTTCCAGTTCAAAAGCTAGAATTCTCACCTGGCAGAAAAGCCACAGTCCAGGATCTCTGGACATACATTGATCGACCCATCAGTTGCATAGATGAGCTCATCATGCACAATGCATTAATTTTGCCTCATTCTTCTTGGATTGTGACATCGGGCCTGGACAGTCAGCCACCACTTGAAGGTACCGTTCTCTCTCTACTGCGTTTCTCAGTTTCCAGACGTCCAGCAAGTGTTGGGTCCCTGCTAAACACTGACCACTATCCCAGAACGTTATCAATGCTCTTATCAAGTCCAGATTTACATGGTTTAACTGTCTTTCTAATTTCCTAATCTCTGTCACTCAAGTGTTGCTATTAAGACAACATTCACAAATGTATCCATTGCTCCTAGTGAACCAAGGCTTGCTCCCAATACCACAGACCTCTCTTCAGATTGGTTGAGAATTGTGTATTTAACAATCAGTTTCCAAATGTCCTGAGTGGGCCCCTTAACGTGGGTTGATGGTTATGTTGCCAACACAAGAACCTGTGGAGGACACATTCGAACTATAGCATCTCCCAGTCCATGGCTCTCCCTCCCAAGCATCGGAGTAACAATTAAACACTCCTGTTGAAAAGCAAAAGCTTATTTTAAAATCCAATAAAGACGTAGATCCATGGGAGGTCGTGGTAGCTGTCAATAGGTTGCCTTCCCACAGCACTTAGGCACCTTTCAACATGTCCGTCTTTCTTTTTCAAAAGCAGCTGAAGGATGGTGACAGCAGTACAGCTTGGGAGACCCAAATGCACCCTGTAGAGGTGGTTTGCTTGTCTAGGAGTGTCTTATTACTTTATTACTTAGCATGTATCTATTGTATACAGACATTTTCACTCACATGTATCATAGACTTGGACCACATTCATCCCCGTACCTCTGTTTCTCCCCACTCTCCTTCCAAGAGTTCCCTTCCTTTCCCTAAATAGTCCCCACTTCACTTTCATGGTGTGTGTGTGTGTGTGTGTGTGTGTGTGTGTTTTCTAGGTTACACATATGAGAGAAAACATAATTTTTGTCTTTCTTAATCTGGCTTGCTTAACTCAATATATGATTTCCAACTCTATCTATTTTCCTAAAAACAAGATAATACTTGCTCCTCTTTATGGCTGAAGAAAATGCCACTGCATATGTGTACTACTCCTCCTTTATACATTCATCGAGTGACAGACACCAAGTCTGATTCCACAACCTAGCTGTCATGAATGCTATCATAATAAACACATGTGCTGGTTATCTCTGCATTATGTAGACTTAGACTCTTATGGCCGTATTTTGTGTTTGTTTCTTGAGACAGGGTATCCTATAGAGCCCAAGTTGGCCTTGAACATGAGATCCATCCGCCTTAGCCTCTTCAATGTTGGTATTACTGGTACATTCCACCATGCCTGACAAATCACAGAACCATTTTGTATAGAAATGACAGCACCCTTCTCCTGAACTCCCACCTAAATAAATACTTAATTGGCACAACATTACCAGCATTGCCCCCATGACAAGACATTCCATGTGGTTAAATATGGTCTCATCTATGAGAAAACCTGTAATAGGATCCAATCAACAGTTTAGAAGATCAGAACAAATAACACCACCAGGTCACCAAGATTGAGCTGGACACCTAGCTTGAAGACCTGAGTTCAATCCCTGGATCTCATTGTAGGAGCGAGTTGGTTCTTGCAAGTTATCCCCTGACTTCCATACACACACACACACACACACACACACACACACACACACACACACACACACTCAAAACCAAACAAATACATATAATAGGAAATTTTAAATTTCTCTTTGCGTGGGGCTTGGCTGTAGAAGCAGATTGCTACTGGCTGGCCTTTGAACATTATATCTACCTTTGGTTCCAGACTGGTTTTTGTTTGTTTGTTTTTTCTTCCTGGTTCACACCATGTGGACAGCATTGCATTTTTCTACTGCCACAGAATGAGCAAGTCCCTACCACGATGGACTACACCCTCTGTAACTTCAAGTTTTTAAGTCGCACTTTGTCACAGCAACAAGGTAAATGGCTGATACACTTTGTAAAGTTCATATTTATGCAGCAAGGTTACAAACTGCACATATCACACAAATGGGAAGCATTAGCAACCCCTTCTTCCTAGGCAGCAGGCTTTTTTCCCTTGCCACAGAAGATAGGCAAGACACTCAGAGCTGGCCATGCGGTCAGCTATGAAGAAGACGTGTTCTTAGTCTTGCTCTTTCTCTCACAGTTGGAACCCTCCTGTGTGTCTCCCATCTTACAAGCCTTCTGTTTTACTCCCTGCTGCTTCTTCAAGCCCCTGACTCCCACATGCATTTCTGGTCTGTAGCCTGAGTCCCCCGATGCTGTAACTGACATCGTTTGTGGACTCCAGCACGGCCACATTTACACGATGAGCATGACAGGCATTGCGGCTTCTCAGGATACATCCCAAATGACAAGAGGAGGAGACTGCACACCCCAGGTACAGACAGGGTAGACTGGAAAGTAAGGAGCTCTCCCAGTGACAATAGGAGTCCAAAGCAAAGGCTGCGAGCATCACACTGAGAAACATTATTTGTGTTATGCTATCTTTTAGAGTTAGGGTGAGGGGATTCCCGAGAGGGACAATCATGTTTTCAAAAGGACCATGGTTTTCTCTAGTGAACATGTAAATGCAATTTAAGGGTGCTTGACTATCCATCGTGACAGGGCTACCTTTAGCTCTGTCAAATGCTCTCTTGCAAACTGCTTTGGCCTTAATGCATTTTAATCTTTTCCTGCTGGAGTTCCTAAGTGGCAACTGCTAGGTTGTGAGAGAGTCTACTCTCTAAATCAGAGGGAGTTAACGGGATGTATGTATGTGTGTGTGTGGGGGGGTGCCTGTGCATATGTGTGAATGTCTACTGTGTTTATGTTTGTGTATCTGTCTCTTTCTGTGTGTGTATCTGTCTGCTTGTGTGTGTGTGTGTGTGTGTGTGTATTGTGTGTTTGTGTCTGTGTGAATGTCTACAAGTGTTTGTGTATCTGTCCCTTTCTGTGTGCGTATCTGTATGTGTGTGTATCTGTGTGAGTGTCTGTGTGTGACTTATAAAAAGGGGTTAGTTATCTCGTTCTGACCCTTAAGTGTTCTGGTGCCTCTTGGTTGAGTTCCGTCCAGTGTCTGAGAAGAAGGAAGCCCTGGCCAAGCAAGCGTAGGAGCCCAGCCTCTGTGCTGACACATCTCCTCACAGACAGCCTCGGGGCCTGCAAACTCAAGTTCACTTCTCCCAGGATCCTGTTTCAGTACCAGCCCCCCAGCTGTCTGCAGCTGTGTGCCTTCCAGCTCCTCACAGCTGGCTTTTCAAATAGAAATGGCCTCTCTCTAAGACACTTTACCAGAAGGGATTGTCTCAGTTGCACAGTGTGTTGAAACACTATTCTAAAAGCAGGGATTAAACTAAATGAATTGTAAGATTAAATATAAAAGGGTTCCTGGCCCACTCCGTTCCACATGGTTGGTGCTCACCCCATGACTGGGAGATTTTCTCCTACCTTCCTTCCCCCCTTCCATCTTCATGTAGTACTGTTGGGCAAGTTAGAATACTGTAAAGGCATTTTCCCTGGGGAGTTCCAGTCATTTTCATCTGGTACACTCATTGATGTTTGCATGGTGTGACCATCTGTGGGTTCAGAAATTTACAGAGAAAATTACCCAGAGGTACACATGCACCTGTAGTCATATACATGCATACATAAGGCATGCCTCAGGGTATTTCCCAATAACAGCCGTGTGTGTCCTAAGTGCATAATTCTAGACCATGTAAGAGAAGAAAGGATTTTAAAGGGCTTTTCCTTGTGGAAACAGCTTGGAAGATGACTTTCAGGTTTTTATTAGGTAAACTGATAGAGTTCAAGATACTAACCGAGTTAGAAGTCGTGCAAGCCGCACTCCATGCTGGAGCTTTTCCTTTAAGGCAGAGGCTCTCATCAACATGTACCTATGCCCCACTCTTCTTTCTGTCTTTCTGTTTCTCCTTCTTTTCTCTCTTTGCTATTCATTCCCCTTCTGAACCCCCACTCTTACTTCCTAGTCTCCCCTTATTTTGTTTTGTTGAGACAGGGTTTCGTGTAAAACAGGCTAGCCATGAGCTTACTATGTGATCCAG
Organism: Peromyscus nudipes; assembly: GCA_902168325.1. Taxonomy (NCBI): domain Eukaryota; kingdom Metazoa; phylum Chordata; class Mammalia; order Rodentia; family Cricetidae; genus Peromyscus; species Peromyscus nudipes. Next base: position 40,377 of record CABHPH010000515.1, on the reverse strand, counting down.
GATGATACTGAGCTCCCTAACTTTCAACCTTCCAGCTTCCACCAGGACTGCTAGGACTACAGGGTTATGGCAACACTCTTGTTCTCTTGTTTCTTATTTCTTGTTCTGTCTCTCTGTCTCTCTGTCTCTCTGTTTCTCTGTCTCTCTCTGTCTGTCTGTGTGTGTGTGTGTGTGTGTGTGTGTGTGTACACGTGTACTCGTGCACTCGTGTGCATGTATGTGAAGTCCACATGCCCATGTTTGTGTGTGCATCCCTTTTTGGAGGGAGAGTCTCTCAGTGAATCTGGTAGACACTGATTTGGCTAGGCTGGGAGGCCAGCAAGCCCCATGGATCTTCTTGTCTCTACCTCCTCAGTGCTAGGATTACAGGCATGCACCAATGCACCTGGCTTTTCCACACGGGGGTGGAGGATCTGAACTCAGGTCCTCACGCTTAACTGGCAGTTACTTCATTAATTAAGCAATCTTTCCAGTCATGACTGACTAGAATCTCATGATACAACCCTCCTTTTGATGGATGATGTAAGGATCAGGCCACTTCTCTAATTCTTTATAGAAAAAAAAAATCTTTGAAACTGTTTCCCCTCAGATTTACTTCTTCAAAAGGGAGACCCAGGTGCAAGGGAAGAGAAAAATAAAGAGCCTTCTCTGGCAGTCATGGGGCCCTCCACGATGAATCTCACCAAAGCCCTTTTAGAATCTAGAATTATTCCAAAATAATTCCAGCCAACAGAGGTCAAGTCCTGGGTTATTCCTTAGGACTCAGGCTGTTCTTCCCCACTTCACACTATACCCCACCTGTAGAGACACAGAGAATATATCAAATTAAAAGGAGGAAGTGTATGGTGTAGGAAAGGAGAGGAACTCCAAGGGAACACAATAAAACCATCTGAGCTGGCGGCCAGGTCCAGATCCCAGAACTATGGTGGTCATGTTTCCTTGCTTTGCTATCCTGTGTCTCCCTAAGCTTCTCCCCAGCCCTTCCCTGCACAGCTCTGTGTTCTGTTTCCCCTGGAAGGGCCCCAGCCTTAGCAGATTCCACCGACATTCCTTCCCTGCCCTGCTCGGGGAAGGGTCAGGTGGGACCCAGGGGAATGGGAGGGAGGACTGTCTGACATACTGATCTGCACCACAGCTAGTTTGCGAATGATTTATTTGTGTTCACCTGGAGCTGCAGATTGAAATGCCTGAACTCAATCCTGCTTCCCCCAGCAGACACCTCGCCAGCTGTCCTTGGCTTCTCCGGCCTTCTAACCTCTTGGCGATACTCTTTTGCATCCTCTTCTTAGACTGTGAACCTTCAACTTCCCTTTCTCTGGTTTGTGTTCCATGTCACTCAAATACCTTATTGCCTGGCTTCGGTTCCTTTCCCCCCAGCTTCCCTTACTCCCTCCCACCCCAATCATTTCTGCTTGTTTGCCGTCCTGCCTGCCTTCCTGTCTTCTTTCTTTCCTTTTTTTTTTCTTTCAGTGGTGGGTATTGAACCCAGGGCCTCACACATGCTAGACAAGTGCTCTACCACTGAGCTACTACTGAGAAGCCGAGCCCCTGTCTTCTTTCTTTTACTTTCTCAAGAAGTTGTGGGAAAGCCACGTAGGAGCCCCTGGAGCTTGTTCAGGGATGTGCCATCACCAAGACAGAGCTAACAAAGGGTGATGAGACGGGGAGAGGTGCCATGGGTAATGGTTCAGCCAGTTTCACGCAGAGAACAGAATTCTCTCCCCAGCTCTTCGTGACTCTATTTGTTGAAGTATCTCCAGAAAGTTAAAATAGAATCCCTGTCCCTAGTGTTGTCCCAGCCTTTGGCACCAAACTCAGTCTTCGAGTATTACCTTTTAGTATTAGAAAGGGCTTATTGTCCAGTCATCCCCTGGTGCCTTTATGAATGTCCTTCTGGGGACCTTCTTCTTCTGGCTGTGTGTACCACAGTCAAGTTGTTTGGTTGACTGCTGGCTAGCACTGGTGTTTTGGTTTTTGGATTTTTTTTTTTTTTGAAACAGGGTTTCTCTGTGTACTCTTGGTGCCTGTCCTGGATCTCGCTCTGTAGACCAGGCTGGCCTCGAACTCACAGAGATCTGCCTGGGTCTGCCTCCTGAGTGCTGGGATTAAAGGCGTGCGCCACCACCACCCAGCTGTCTCTACTTTTGAACCATTCTAGCATTTACCTCCTAGGGAGCCCAGTGGGTTTATCAGGAGCCACAATCACAGTGATGACTGTCACAATGGAAGTCACATAGAGGGCACCTTAGCTGTTCACATGGACTGTGTCTCCCTCAAGACACTGCCTCAACTATTACAAGCGAAGTACCAAGTGTACTCTTTGCATATATAAATATTTTTCACAAGTCCAATGTGTTGAGAAATCACAGAATTGATTTGTTCACTGTCTAGTTCTTTTTGCCCGTATTGTTTGATTGTCTTGTCTGATGAACTCCTTATCGATCTTGTGGATTTCCAGAGCCCTTCAACAACAACACCAAAAAAGGGATTTCATGGAATCTGTCTGAAACTAGCTTGTCACATCTGTCCTTGATATGATTGCAGTTGCTGAATACGCTCTGTGTCTCCGGCACTTAACTGACAGACTTAACCCACACCATCCTCCCAATAACCCCACAAAGGGAGTGCTACCCACGTTAACAGTTTACAGGAGGATGTCTATGTTTGCTAGGACCTTGAAAGAATAAAGAACATTGTCTTCCCTACCCTTCTGTCTGCTACACAGCATATGTTCCCAGCATTGCACAGTGGGCACTTGATTAACACTGGGGAATGTCCTTTCGAATTCAGAGAATCACAAAGCATCCCCGGCTCAGACAGTGATGATGGTTACGTAAGAAGTCAACAGTGAAGGAAGTCTGCAGTGTTCCACCTCAGATCTCAGTACCATAGCTGGACCAACAGCTATTATTATGAAAGAGAGACACAAATATTTCCACCCTCTATCTGGGGACCAAATAATGTACCTGAGTATGAGAAAGGAGGTGTGTGATGGGTGTGGTACCTGCGCAGAAGCCACCGAGATGAGCAAATGCTGGATGTTCTATTTTTCTAGGCCACAGCCCATTGGTTCTATGTTAGCAGTTGGGCTAATTCAAATCAGTTTGCTTTCTATTGCTGTGATAAAGCCCTCACCAAAAGCAACTTAGAGAAGAGAGGGTTTGCTTCATCTCACACTGCCCAGGCCACAATCCATCTCTAAGGGAAGTCAGGAGAAAAACTCAAAGCTAGAAATGAAACAGAGACCATGGAGGAATGCTGCTGACTGATTTGTTCACCAAGTCTTCCTCATCTTGATTTCTTACACAACCCAGGACCACCTGTCCCGGGGTAGCACCACTCAATGATCTGGACTCTTCCACATCAACCATGAATCAAGAAAATGGGCCACAGATAGACATGCCCACAGGGCAATCTGACGGAGGTAATTCCTCAGTTGGGGCTCCCTCTTCCCAGGTGATTCTAGCCATGTCAAGCTGGTGAAAACTAGCCAGCACCTTAACCAGAGAAAACCCAGGGGCAGCCAGATACCCTTAAGTTGAGTAGCGATACTGCTGTTGTGGACTCCACGTGGTACGAATTTGCTGATAGCTGCTGGGGTATTGCTGAAGGGCAGCTCAGATTTCTGTGTATCTCTAACTGTACCTCAGAAGCAGCTCTACACCTAACTCTGTAAATAGATGAGGGCTCCTCTATGGTTAACTGCTTTAGTCTCACCCTTAATATAGAGTATTATAGTCCTAAGCTGATTAAGTCTGCTTCCATCTACTGTCAGACTACTGACTGCAAGATCTGAATGCTGAGACCAGAGGACCAGTGATCAAGTGAAGGGTATCTCTGGGAACACCAAGTTATACCAAGGAAGGCTCCTCTGAGGAAACAGTTTGTGTGACTAGTGCTGGTTACTATGCTTTATAGTGTCTTCCTTGTTTTTCTCTTTGTGTGACAATATACCCAATAAAAAGGAACTTAATGGCAAATGGGTTTATTCTTTACGTCTGAAGGCATGTAGTGTACCCTACCAGGGCAGACAGTGGATGCACTACAACACTCACAGTTAAGAAGCAAAGCGAGATGAATTTGGGTCACTGCTTCCTTTTTTCGTTTTGTGCCATTCAGGAACCCAGCTCATGAGCTGATGCTGTCCACTAGGGTGAGTCTTCCCTCTTTTGTTACACTGTTCTGGGAATACCCTCAAAAACAAACCCAGAGCTGTGTTTTCCTGGCATTTCTAAATCCTGTCAGGTTGACAAGGAAGATAAAAATGTAACTGGTTGCAAGAGCCAGAAGAGGCAGGGCACAGGAGACAAGTCCTAACAGATTGGAAGCTGTAAGACAAAGAGGTGGGAACCAGCAGAGAGATGTGACGCAGCACCAAAACAAAGCATCCCTGATTTTAAATAAGTAAATTCCAAACTCACAGTGTGAGTTGTCTCTGCTTTATCAACCTAAGATGCAACCAGACTATGAGCCAACCCAGAGAGCCAGAGGGGTTGAATGGACACAAGAGCTGACTTCATCCCTTTGGCAGGACTTCCAGGAACTTTTCTGGATAAAGAACCCGTGTTAATTCTCAAGAGGAAAGAAAATAAGATATTGTCTGCAAAGACCTAAGAGGATCACTTCAGTGTTCTCCCTCAAAGCACTCTGGTAGTAAGGTTGTCATGTTAAAACATTGCATGTGCTGGCTTCACCAACCTGTCCTCTAGAGCCTTTTCTACACATCCCCATGAACTCTCTCTGCTATGCTTCTTTTGAACTGTTTTTCTCTCTGGGCCTCTGTGTTCCAAAGAAGCAACATTTGGGATTCAAAGTGATGTAGACCTACCTGATGGCTTAGTTCCCTTTTATTCCCAATTAGGAATCCTGGGCCTGCACCCGACCCTCTCACTGCTCAGTTTCCTGTTTTCCCAATCAATGGGCAGAGGGCAATGACCAAAGTAGTTCTCAAAATGGAATCTCGAGGAAAAGATGCAATGGCTTTGAAGAGGAGCCCATGTGACTAGGGAATGAAACTGAACTAGGAACTCTAATGCGAACCTAACAAACAGACTAAAAGATGGGGCTGGAAGGCTGGTCACAGAGAAGCCGAGTGCGCCAAGATGGAGGAAGAGGGCAGAGTAAAAGTTCCTACATCAACAACTGTGATTGGTTTTGCTTCACTGACGTGCAAAGAATGCTTATTTGTGTCTTTATGTTTTTAGATTTTTTTTGTTTTTATTTATGTGTCTGTGTGTTTATCTGTATGTGTACGCACATGTGACAAAGTGCTGATCAAAATTCATGATGTCTTGGCTTCACTCCGGGCTCTTAGCATGCCCATGTCAATGTCAGGACCATAGACAACTCAGTCCACATCTGACAAATGACCACAGATAGTAATGGAAAGGTCAACAATCTTTTGTTTTGTTTTATTTTACCTTTTTTTTTCTGACACAGGGTTGAAAAGAAAAAAAAATCTTAACATTTAGTATTAGGAGGGACAGAGGAGGACTTTGAATATAATATCTAGAGTTCTGGAAACCAGAAAATGACAATCTTTTCTCTGGGGCTGTGCATGCCTGTCACAAACTTTCTTGGCTTGACCCATCATGTGTCACTGTCATCTTCTTTGTTCTCCAAGACTGGCCAGAACTCTACTCTAAATTTCAGTGTCAACTCATAGCTTACCCTCACCCTTCTCACAGTATAAACAAGTCCACTGAAGACCTGGGTTATAGTACTTTCTCACAGAAGCTTTGTGAATTAGTAACAAGTACGACACATGAAATAAAGTCTCTTGGTATCCAGATAATGTGCTGTCTTCTAAACCTACAACAAACCCACTGGATTCTCTCCTTGTCAAGATGTTCCCTCTACTGTCTGTCTAAGTGCAACCCCACTGGCCAAACAAGTGATTTATTTATTGATTTGGAAAATATGGTTAGCAAGATGATTCATCACATGGATGACAGCGACTGGCCTCTCTCTGTGTGCTTCTAATGGCCTTAGGGTGGGGGGGAGAGCTTAAATCAAAATCTTCCTAATTACCTACCACAATCCTCTTGGTTTGTAGTGGTTCTGAGGTTTGAGGACCTGTTTGCTAATGCTATGATCCCAAAGCTCACACTGAACTTGGGTTGTTAAAATGCTCCAGAGGGGATCTGAACCGTGGCAATCGGGGACCTCCCTCCACTCGCCCCAAAATATCCTTCGCCTTTAAGGGCTCTTTTTAAAGCCAGAGAGCTCTCTCTGATCCTCCTTAATAAAGTGCCCTGGCAGCGGTAGCAACACGGCTCCCCTTCTTTATTTGAGATCTGTGCAGTCTCATTAAATTTGATGTGTCACAGAGGGCTTGGGTATGTGAAAGGCAGGCTGTGGGAGCTGGACTGGAGGTTGCCAGCTTTACTAAGGAAACGTAATTCATTACGCCTTTTCAAAATGGACGCCCCTCTGGCTTCCTGCTCCATTGATCCGCCCCCCCTCCCCGCAAGTAACAAGTGAAGAGCCAGCTCAGCCTGCAGATTTAACCCTTATTAACAGCTGTTTAAATTAGAGATGCAGTTTGATGGAGAGACGGGAGCCTTCTTACATGCCCCCTCAAAGGAAACCTTAAAGATTAAAGCATGCATAAGTCTGGAGCTGGGCTGGTGAGGCAACATCTCCCCCATATAGGGAGGGGCTAGTGTTGCTATTAAGTAGTTTATCTAAATAATATGCTCCTGCTTTGCCATGATTAAATATTCATGACCCACTCTTCCACCTCCACCACCCCCACCCCTTTGCAACAGTCACGGAACAAGAATGTGCTGGACTGTGCACAGCAAAGACTCCTAGAACAATAACCAACCAGTTTGCATGCTTCCTCCTCCTCAGCACTGATCTGAAACTACTCCACTACCTAGCCCACCAGAAGCGCCTGTGAGACCTGGGAGTGAACTAGTGGGTACTCTTGAACTGAAGCCCAGAACCATGCCACCTGTTCGGGGAGCAGAGTCTACAGACAGAAGACAAGGTTCACCCTTCAAGTGACACCATGGCCTCCGTGGGATCATCTCATTCACCAAGCCCACAAACTAACCTGGAAGAAAAAGGGGCAAAAGCAGGGGCAAAACCAAGGTCAAGGAGCATCCACACATCGAACAGGCATGTCAAAGTCAGAGCCCGATATCCTTGTACCTTCCAGGGAAGTTATGAATGCTACCCAACAGAAATGAATACACTGAGAAATTTCTAAAATGTATTTTAGGGATATTTATTTATTTATGTATTTATGTATTTATTTATTTATTTATTATTTATTTATTAACTCAACTGCACAGGTCTCTACTGTGAGCCTTGTGCATGGCAATGTTGTGGCATTGGCAATTTCAAAAGTCAGCAAGCCATGCACCCCAATTGCCATTCTTGTAACAGTTACTATTCTCATTGCAGAAAAAAAATCAACAACAACCAAAAAACACCTGACCAAAGCAAACTAAGGAAGGGAGGGTTTATCTGGGCTCATTCCATGAGTCTACAGTCAATCGTGACAGAGAAGGAAAATGAAGCAGCTGCTCACATATACATCTGTGTTCTAGAAGCACAGAGCCACTGGTGCTCAGCTCACCATATTCAGCCAAGAAGTTACTCTTCCCACCTTGTTTATACTAGAAAATCCTTCTTGGACACGCTCAGAGGCTTGTCTCTAAGGCAGTTTTAGATCCTATCAACTTGGTATTGGGTGGAAACATTACACTGTGCAGCTTGAACCTTGCTAACACCTAGTTCCTTAGGTCTCTGGCTTTGTAAGCGATAGGGCTCATGCCCCATATTGGGTGTCAAATAATGCGAGAAATCAATGGATGGAGGGGTAAGAAAACTTATTTATTAAGGTATGAAATGGAGATTACACACTAATTTATACAAAATAAAGCTCCATTGCCTCTTCATTTCCCAGGGAAAGATGGGGAAGCTCCTTTCATCAGAAAGCCTTCCATGTCTAAGAGAGCTCACGACCTCCCTCCCTCTTCCCTTTTAAGAGGTCACATAGGTGGGCAAGAAGCACTGCCTCTATCGGGCCAGCTAGCCCAAGGTCATGGGTGGATCGAATATCCACTATATATTGACTCTTCCCACTTCCTCTAGCGGAGCCAACAGCTGTGGCTCGTTGGTCTTGGGGTATGATTCTCGCTTAGGGTGCGAGAGGTCCCGGGTTGAAATCCCGGATGAGCCCTACTTTTCTTTATCAACCCACTTCATCTAGCAAGCCCCATCTTCCATCTAAACATACAGTGATCACCATATTCAAGGGGAGAGCATTTGAAAATTGTCCACTGGAACATGGGTCCAAGAAGGCGATTCTCTCATGCCCATTTACTCTCCTGGCTTGCAGTGGCTAACTCAAGGGTCTAAAATAGAAAGGAGATAAGGTGGCCCTGGGTTCTAAGCAAGTCTAAGCAAGCCATATGCTAGCAGCTTCTGCATTTACAGTGTTTGTTCACTGCCTTCTTAGGTTTTTCTTCAACTTAAATGTATAGAAGTGCCTTTTCTTCTGGAGTCTACAGTTTTTTGTAGTCCCCAAACCTTGATACACATTTCACAAGGTTGTGTGGAGACTTTTTTTAGATTTATTTTTAATATTTTTAATGATGTATATTCATGTGTATCTGTGTGTAATTTTGTGCATGTGAGTGTAGGTGCCCTCAGAAGCCAGAAAAGATCATCAGAATCCCTGGAGCTGGAGAACATACAACCCATTGTGAGTCACCTCACATGGGTGCTGAGAACCGAACTCAGACCATCTGGAAGAACAGGAAGAACCCTTAACCTCCGAGCCATCTCTCCAGCCTTTTCACAAGGAATGTTTGCTTTAGAAGGAGCAACCCAACTAACTCTCCTGTGGTCCCAAAGCAGGAAATAAAAGCAGAAGGAAACAGGGTTCCATCCCTCCCTACCTCCTCAGTTCATTGTGATAAGCTGCTGAGTTTTTCCGAGAGGCTCACGGCATATGCAGTGTATTCTCTGCTCTCCTCATCTTGCGATAAAACACCTGACAAAGAAGACTTAAGAAGGAAGGGGTGTTTCAGATCAAGGCTGAGGGGATTGAGTTCATCATGGTGGGCGAGGCAGGGAGGCAGAAGCGTGAAGCAGCCCATTCCATGGCGTCTACAGAGACTAACCTGAGTGAGAAGCATTCCAGGGCTCAGCTGGCTGCCCCTTTCCCATGTTGTAGTCAGTCCTGCACCCCAGCCCATGGGGTAGTGTTGTCTGTATTCAGGGTGGGTCTTCCCACCTCAATTAAAGCTCTCTGGAGATGCCCTCACAGACATGCCTGGTGGTATCCTCTGGGTGAGTCTAAGCCAAGTCAAGCTGATGACAAGGTTTAGCTACCATATGCAAGGTGTGTGATACATGGGGTTCTCTTCAAGGTTTCGAAGAATTTACAGTGTCACAGAGAGCTGCTCCCGGCTTGCCTTGCCCAAGAAGTGACAAAAGTTATAAATCCAGGTCTTCTACTTTCTCACTAAGGGACTACCCAAAAGTAATTTTGAAGCCACTTTCTTTGTGCTCAACAATGCAGTCTCCAATTGCACGCTGGATCCTTAGATGCCATAGGGCCACATGCTACCCAAACTGCCAATAGAGTAAAGAAACTTTACTCTTACTCCTGTCATCTTTTCATCAAAGGAGAGGGACACACGTGTCCACTTCAAAGAAGTTTCTTTAAAGACTTTCTAAAACAATATATATTTTCTTTCTTTTTTAAAGATTTGTTATTTCTGTACATGCATGTGTACACATGCACATATGTGTAGGAGTTCCCACGGAAGCCAAAAAGGAAGGCCAGAGTCCCTGAAGCTAGACTTACAGGTGGTTATGGATGCTAGGAACCCAACTCTGGTCCTTGGTGAGAGCAGCAAATGCTCTTAACTGCTGAGCCATATCTACAGTTCCCTATAGTGGTGTTTTTAATCTCACATTCTCTTTTTATAGCTTTTAATGCAATGCCACATGTTCAGACACATGACATACTATGCAACAATGGATCAATTATACAGACCAACCATTTCAACACACATACATAAATGTACACACACACACACACACACACACACACACACACACACACACACTACAATGTCCTCTGGCTAAAAAAAAAAATCCCTCTAGACACAGTCTTACCCCCTTCTCCTGTCCTCCCTCACAATTTCCCCTGCCTACCTTATATCCAATCCCATTATGACTGTAACAAACTGAGAAGCCATTGCCACAGCAAAACCAGACATGGACAGACATCCACACAACACAACAGATGGGTAGTTCAGATTCCTACAGTGAAAGTAGAATGTGTGGATCACAATCTCCTCCCTGATGATGACCTCAGGTCAGCAACCATAGCCTGACTCATACCTAACCCTCCTTCAGTCCTAATACCTACACCCGCAGTACAGCCATGGGCTCCACCTACCCCAGCTTCTTCCCCCTACATTCCCATTCAGTCAATCTCACTTGCGCCCATCTGTCTCTCATACCTTCTACTAACCTCTTCTTCAGTGTGCTGTGCGATTCTGCTCTGCTTAATGAATAAACTCCCATGGAGCCACAAGCCTTCACCCAAGCATTCTTTCCACCCACCACCTAAACAGAAACACAGCTTTTCCTTAATTATACAATAGATCTCAAACTGCTTCCCCCACATCCCCCTCAAATAAGCTGCTTTTTCTCCTCCAGTACCAATTCATGGACAATTATACTTGCTTTCAACCACCCTTGCAGGGCACTTGTTGTACAACCGTGGCACAAGAGGCCTCCCCCTCCCCCTTCACAGCTCTTATTTACTCCTTGATGAGTCTTTTGGCCCTTGATACGCTGAACACCTGGTTGCATTCCTTCAGCACATTAAGCTTGTGTTGATTGACAGTTAGCCTCTCAGGGTCTCAATCAACTCAGCATCAATGACACTCATTTCCCCTCTGCTTCTAACCACAAAGCCAGTGGATTTCAAAATTTGGTCTTTGGAACCAACGGCATCAGCATCATCTGGAAACTTGTTAGAAATCTTGATTTTCAGGTTCTTCCCTCGACCCATTCAGAGTCTCCATGGGGAGGGGGTAGCAATCTATGATTTAATGGGCTCTGAATGATCCTGAGGATTTGGGTGATGTGAGGATTGATAGTCCTGAGGATGAATACACCATGGCTCATGCCATCAGTTCAAATGTTTCTAGTCTAAGATCCCTGTGCTTTGATTGCTTCTCATCACTATTTTTGCTCTCTCATATCTGTTCCTCTGAGATTTATCATGCATGGACTGGGTGTGTAGAGCTCTCTTCAGACCTTTCTTTCCCTGTTGCTGTGATAAAATACCCTGACAAAAGCAACTGAAGAGAGGAAAGATGTATTCTGCCTCACAGTCCTAGGTTACAGTCAGTGACGGTGGGGAAGTCACAGCAGCAGGAGCCACATCGCATCAGTCAGTAAGTGGAGAGCACCGAACACACGCTGTTGCTCAACTCCTTCTCTCTACTTCTGTAGTCTAGGATCCCAGTCAAGGAATGGTGCCACCCACAATGGGCAGATCTTCCAACCTCACTTTATATAATCAAGAGGGCCCCCTACGGCATGCCTAGAGGTCGGTAACCTGGGTGATTCTACAGTCTGTCAGGTTGAGTGTTCATAGCAACCATCACAAGATCTCAACTTCATCTTGAGTGGACCCTGATCAACCATTTTCATGTTACCCACAAGCCTGAAACTGCTTTGCAAAAGCTATGAGACTGTGATAGAGTCTGTGCTATTTACTGTTCTGTACTCCTATGCTGGTTTATACCCCTACTATCTATTTCACTCATATTTGCTAGTATTCCCAATACGCGTCTACTTTCTTCAAGACTTCCATTTCCCACATTTGGAAAACTGACCTTGACTATAAAAAGAAAAATGTCCATCTGCTGCTCTCCTGTCTTTGTTGATGTTCTTCCTGGGATTCAAAGAGAGGGAACCTCCTTTTCCTTGTATCCTTTGAATTCCCTGATGATCCCCTCATCCCGTGCTCCCTAAGTATGCCAGTGAAATGTGCAGGGTCTCTGAGAAGTTCAAGAGCTTGCATGGGCAGAAGGTGACTGATGATGGTGTCACAGGTCAGAAACAGATTCCCAGATACTGAGGCTGTTTGCCATTTGCAGATAACCGACTTCAGGAGAGAAGCGAGCACTGGAGGAAGACTGTGGGAGGTCAAGACGAGAGGAGGAAAGAAGGAAGAACGTAACAGTCCACTGCTAAATGAAGTTTACCCAGACAGCAGAAGATCAGAGAAGGAATGTACCAGAGACTGAGGACTCTGTAGGTAGATGGTCTACCCTCTGAGACCCATGTGGGCTCCCTGTGAAGGGAGAGCACCTGTTAAAAAGGGGTACAGTAAAGATAGCAGACAGTGGGGAGGCTGGCAGGAAACAGAGCTGTAATGGGCAGAATAGAGAGTAGAGCAAAACTGTAGCAATCTGTCAGTGAACTTGGGCAAAGGGAACTATATTAACTACCATAATCATCAAGACAGAAATACATTGGAAGAAGGCTACTATGGGCAAAGACTTGGTGTGTTGGGGACTGTAGTCTCACCTCAGCTGCTCTCTACGTATCTGCTATACTCTTCTATAAGGAAAGGCATGGGTTAGACCATTCTATAAGATGTTGCTGGACCTATATCTTCCAGATTTTTCTATAGGAAAGGAGGACATTCCCCAGCTCCAGTTCAATGAAATAGCGATTCTGATTCTGCTCAGTCTATTTTGTGCCTGGCCCTAAGGTTGTGGAAATAAGGAGAAGACAGATAGCATTGATAGTCCACATTAGAAACAGACAGATGGTCATAGTATATCCTCTTCATTCCCCTGTCAGTAGGGGTGGTGCTTTGACCAACAGGCTAATGGTACATAGGGTCAGAAATAATCAACAAGTGGAAGGAATCAGTGCTGGAAAGCAACAGAGACTCCTCTCTGACATTGGAATGGGTGTCTGTTTTGTATATGTACATGTGTGTGTGTGTGTGTGTGTGTTTTCATGTAAATATACATATGTATAAGCATATATGTGTATGTGGTCACATGCATATGTGTGTATACAGACACATGCATGAGCAGCTACCTATTCTCTGCTAAAAGCTGCAGAAGTATTTCACAGCCTGGGTACTCTGGGAGCAAGCACTGAGACAGTTTGGTGTGCAAGATGTTCCCAGGGAACAGCGCATGTAAGAGGAAAAAAAGTCTTATTTAGCAGACGAAGAAAGAGCTGCACTGCAGGCTGCCTTCGTCACTCACTGGAGAACCTACTGAGGCCTGCATTGTTTTAACCCAGACAGAAATGGCTGGACCAAAATGGCCAGGCCTTGAGATGCCTGCTGCACTCCACCCCTGACTGTGATGACCCAGGTAAAAGGTCTGGTGTTAGCAGACAAAGCCCTGAAGTGCAGGCAGACCCGGAGGATGCCGACAGGTAGAGAGTGCCGTCTGCCTTCCAGATCGCTAGGAGGCAATCCTCCTTTGAAGAGAGGTCCAGACAGTGTGTTCCAGTCCACCATGCTAGAGTAGATTAAAGTGTTATATTATACACGTAACCCAGGACATGCCACAATGTGGCTCTTTCACCATGTCAGTGCTGGTATGGCGCAAACCAAGCACAGTACAGAGTATCTGGAGTCAAGTTAGTTTCCAATGAACACGTGGGAAGGAAATTCCCAACTTGGTTATGAGTGGGTATAAGAAATTTAAAGTATAAACAGGTTTTATATATATATATATAATCTATCTATCTATCTATCTATCTATCTATCTATCTATCTATCTATCATCTATCCCTCTCCCCGCTTCATAGAAATGGAGTTAATTTTTCCTTCCCTGAATCTTCCCTGGCCTCTGGCCAGTTTGATCTACAGGGTAGGAAGAAGACACTGTACTGGCATAAGGTTTACAAGCATTTGGTCTCAGAGAGGGAGGCCCCTCAGTTAGCAGAGACCCTGCTGTGCAAGCATGAAGACTTGAATTTAATCCCTAAGCACACACTTACAATCCCAACACTTCGGCAGTAACAACAGGTCAATCTCTGGGCTCGATGGCCAGCCAGCCTACCGTAACTGGTAAGAATCAAGTCTTTGAAAGAATATCTCAAAGGGAGTCAATAGCACTCCCGAGGATGACACCCAAGGTTGTCCTCCAATTCCCACATCCATGTACACCCATCTACAAACATGCACACACAGATGCATACACATGCACAAAAATTAAGATAAAGAAAAACCTTGTTCTCTGGGACCACTGAGGGCATCAAACAAGCCCAGATACCCTTCAGGGACGATCATGCAGAGCAGCTCTGAGAGTATTTGAAGATGGAGAACATCCCATCTCAGCCCAGTCTTGCAGTTAACTCTCTAACCCAGAGCCAGGCATGTGGACAAAAGTGAGCCACCATCTGAATAGTGGTGGATTACAATCAACTAAATCCTGCTGGAGCCTCACACAACTGTGCCATGGGGTGGAAGGCAGTGTCCAAGGTCCCCAGTTTTACAGTGGTTGGTACGTAGCAATGGATAACTGAAACTGTGACCAAAGGGGGCAGCAAGGACATGGCAAGTCCTTACTTAAGCTACGAGTAGAAGATTGAAAGGTCATAATGCAAGGACAGCCCAAGGGCTGGCCAAGAATGGGCAGAGACCAGTGAATAAGAAGTTGGTGGTCAGAGTGGGAAGCACACGTGGCAGGCCTGAGGTGACTCATGCTGAGATGGACACGGCTGGCTTCCAGACTCGTAGTGAAGTAGAAAAGGAGATGTCTGCTGACATGAGCAGCTGGGATAAAATAAGACTGTGGCTGTGAGGACAGGAAACACTTTGGGTAAATGGTAGAACCTCAGCACCAGGGAAACTGAGGCTGCCAGGTGGCCAGGATGTACGAGGTCAAATTATCACCATTGTGATGCCCCATCAAACTGAAGTTTTTCACACATCCCTCTCACACTGTGTTTCTGCTATTATGAAATGATAGCCTTTTCTTCTTAATGACAATGGAGATAACACAGCCCCAAACACCACAGGGAAGAGTAGATTGGCCATTCATTTTAACTTCTCTTAAATGAACTTCATTTCAGTCTCTTCCCAATCTTGTTCACTCTCAAGCAGAGAAGCTGAGATGCTTTGAATTATACCTGGTATGTGCTAGATAACTGGTACTTGGTGAATGAGAGAATGAATCATGAATGAATGAATGAATGAATGAATGAATGAATGCTTCCCTTACAACCACTCTGTGGGGTCCTGACTTGTCTCTCATAAACACCTCAGCACTTCTTTCCTACCTGCTTTAGTCCCCAAGCTCCTGGCAAGGGTTAACCTGTGGTTACATCCACACTGAGTCCGTTGGCCTCCTGTAAGTTGGCATGCCATTCATTACAAACAAGGCAGGCCCGACTCTGCTTTTCCTATTGTCCCTGGCTGCATCCCCAAAGCTCATTTCCTATCTGTTGAGTGGATGAACTTGACTATTAAACACTCCTACAAATCAGAGTCTTTCCTATGCTATCTCTTGTGCCCAAGAGACCAAACAGTTGTATCCATTGTGTGTTTGGTGCTGTGTTCCGGAAGTGTAATCCTTCTACTTAAAGTCAAGCTAGGAAATTGCTTTTTCATTTTCTTTTGTCTGCTGACTATGTGTGTATTTCTGTGATTATCTGTCCTCTCTCTCTCCGTCCTTCCTCCCTCCCTCCCTCACCACTTCCTCCCTCCCTCCCTCACCCTGGGGTTAGGTTAGGATAAGATGTTACCATTTTTCCTGTCTGTAGGAGCTGGAGGGAAAGCCTAGCTGGCTGTATTCTCTCCTCTGAGAACTTCCCACTTCTTGGGCAGAAGACACGGTGCCTCTCTGGCCAGCCCTTTTCACTTCATTCCTTGATTTTGATAGTGTCTTGGAAGTGGGGTGAGCTATTGCCTCAGTCCTTGTAGAACTGGACGAGGGGACAGATGGGACACCAGAGCTAGAATTTACTTCTGGGCGGGAGAGAAGATGTGCAACCAGCTCCGATCTGCCTCTTCCAGTCTCCTGCAGACAATTCTCAATGCAATACTCTCACTTAGCGGAAGGCTGTTCACCATCTCATAGAGGCCTTTGTTTTAGATAATTACTTTGAGAGCACCTCTGGATTGAAGCACAATACTATCATAACCTCCCCTTCAATGGAACTCTACCTCTATGAGAATATTATCTACACTGGCAACCAATCTCATTCCCCAACTCTCTGCGTCTCTAATTACTTGGAACAACATCCTAACATTGTGATATTTAGATGTAGGCCCTATGTGACTGGGTTATTAATAGACTTTGGAATGAAAATTAACTATCAGCCATGGAGCTCGTAGTTAAGACAAAATAGTAATAGTGCATTGTATGACGTCACAGTCCATGCTTTCCTATCAGCGCACTATCTGTGAGAAGTCAGTCAGTTATTTGTTTTGCCCAAACTGTAGGTGACGAGATCTCCTAGGACTCCAAGAGAACCAATAATGCTTTATAGTCACACAGCAAAAGACACACACGCAAAACTAGAGCCTGCGGCTTTGGGCTCCTAAAATCTTCTTTTCTTGCTTCGAATAGCCCAGAAAATTAGAGATTATGCTGCAGACTCCAGCTCTTCCCTTTGAAGTAGGATTGCTGATCTCCGAGTGAGTCAGCAATCACAGATAGCCCACATCAGGAAGAGGGAAGGTTTGTGGAGGCAGTTCTGATGCAAGCAAGCAGGGGACCTTGTGCCCCTAGAAACCCAAAGCCAGCCGGCCCCTGGCTGAAGAACAAGTCCCGATTCTAGACTAAACAGAGGGGAACAGGAGTGTCAAGCAAGGCTCTGGGTAGCTTGATCTGGCCAAGACTTTGCTCTGAAACCCTGACAGATAGTCATTATTTCTCTTCCTCTTAAGCTTTTAACTTTGCAATGAGAAGTATAAACATTACGAGTAATAGCTCCCTGTTATTACCACATAGGTGCATTTATTTGCTCACCAATTCCCCTCCCTGTCTTTTAAATTCTCAGTCTTCCTTGGAGCGTTAGTTTTCTGTTGCCGTATTAAACATTATTGAAATTTTGCATTGAAAGCCACCATCAGGTTAGGGACTGGGGAGAAGTGCAAGCTCAAGGATTTGAGTTTGGTCCCCAGAACCTTCCACATAAAACCAGTCACAGTAACACACATGTGTAATACCAGCCCTTGGGAGGCAGCAACAGGCAGGCTCTCTGGGAACTAAATGGCTAGCCAACCTAGCCTGATTGATAGTGACAGACCCTTTATTTAAAAAAGAAGAAGAAACAAATAGAGATTGAGATTGAGAAAGAGAGAGAGACAGAGACAGAGACAGAGACAGAGACGACAGAGAGAGGTGAGGAGAAGACAGGAGAGGAGAGGAGAGGAGGAAAGAAGGGTGGTTTCTGCGGAATGACAACTGATTTTGTTGTCCTCTGGCAACCATCCACACAAGGGCACGTGCGCGCACACACACACACACACACACACACACACACACCTGCTTGGGCACATCCATGCCTGCACACACAAGCAAAAGCCATTTATTGTCATGCAGTAGCTGGAGACTAGATGCCAGTTGTTGGTCATTGCCTACTCTCAATCCCCAAAGGCTGCCCACAGTTCCTTGCCCGGGACTCCAGTGGACGTTCCCACATGCGTGTTCATTTCTCCCAGACAGCTAGATTGTGTCCTCCTGATGCCTTCTTCTGCAACCAGCTGGAAAACCTTCTTTCAAAGGGTTCTCAAAGGTAAGTCAGGCCCCTCAAGATAGTCTCCTGTCTTAAGACCGACTGTCTCGTACATAACCCAATCACTGGAACAAAATCTCTCAGGTTCCCAGACCCCTGGATTCTGAAGGATGTGCATACACTTGGCATGGGAAGCCCTGAGGCCATCTCAGAATTCTGTCTACCACACTTAACAACAGCACAGGTCATTTACATGGGACAAAGTATAAGCAAAAACAATCCTTTTTCCTTCTAAGATGTGACTCCACCTTTCCTCTTGAAATACCTCTCCCCAGAATCCCAGCTTCTTCCTTGATATCTCCACCAGGGTCTAATTAGGAAGCTAAACTTAATGCTTCTAAGTGTTGATTATGACACTTTCCTGACCCGTTCCTCTCTAAGTCTTCCCCCATTGACAAGGGTGACTCCTCCATTCTACTTCTTTTGCAGATGACGTACCTTGGAGTCATCTGTAATTCTTTCTCACACATACCCCAGGGCTTATTCGCCTAAATGTGGCGCTTCCTCCGAAATATGTGCAAAGGACTGTACACGAGTAAGTCACTGATAGGATGCTCATCTAGTATGGAGAGCGCTGAGTTTGATCCTCAGCCCCACAGGGCAAGAAATGTGTGATAGCAGTTTGCCTCTGCTGCTACCAAGTCACCACTGGACTTCGTCAGTAGACACTTGACCACCCTCCTCATTTCTACCTTTACCCCCATCTCTCCCCATTCAGTCTGTCCTCTGCACAGCAGCTAGAACAACCCTTTCAAAGCATAAATGCACTCCTCTTCAAAAGTGTATCAATGGCTTCCAACCTCATTTAGACAAGAAAATTCTTGTCCCCACTCCCTCTGGCTGCCTGTCACCTCCTATGACAGTCCTGTCCCAACACTGCTCTTCTCCCGTTACAACGCTGTCTTCAGTGGCCTTGTACACACCAAGCACATGTCTTCCATGGGGTATCTCACCCTTGCTTTACTCCTCTGTCCTCAACTTGATGTTGCGTGGATTGAGTCTGCTCATGTCCTAGTGAGAACTGTAAGGTTATCTTAGCCTTCTCCTTCCCACTACGGCATTGTCATAGTTAATAGGGAAAAAAGAGTCACTCAGCTAACACAGTACTTTATTGCACTTTCAAGCTCGAATCAGAAACAGTTGCCCGAGTCTCTGGAAGTCCCCCCAAAAAAACCAAAACTACAGTCATCCATCCTCCTTGCTTCGAGGAAGCTTTCCACCAACTCAAGTTTCTAGGATATGATCAAATATAACAGGCATTTAAGAATGGTAAGGGGGCAAAAAAAATCTGCCTTATAAAGAGATTCTCTACCTTATTGTTTCCCATCTAAAGTCCACTAGCTGTGCTTCCAAAAATGTCCTTGCAAAATCTTGATGAAAACCAACTTTTTCTCCATTCAAGTGTGTTGCTCATTCCTCTGCTAATTCTTCCAAGGGGATATAGCAAAGGGCTACTTTTCCTTTACAGCCTTGATTTGTTCTGTCTACATCCTGTAATTTCCTTCCACATTGGAGAGCCAAGTGCTGTGTGGGTCTAATTAAACACTGTAATTATCCATGAGCTATAGCCCAGAAGCACAGAGAAAAATCTAACACATGTCTGATTGTAATATCAGGTAAATACTCAAGATGTGTGACTGGTGGAATGCAAAATATTCTATTCATTTAATATTCCTGATGAATAGTGAATTAGTCTAATCACATTAGCTATTCTATTCACTTATTAGGTGAGAGTGATTAGAAATGAATAGCTACAGAAAAACCCTCTCAAGTTGCAAAAATTAGACTTCTATAGTTTTATTATGTTTATTTTCAACTGGGGGTAATTGTCTGAGGCTTTCACCAAGACATGTCGGTGCCCCTCCCCTGTCTTTGCCTCTTGAAAGACTGAGTACCGGGAGCAAGTGGAGAGAGGGCAGATGAGACAATGCAGATCTGGTTTGCACTTGATCGTATAGATTGTATAAACACGAGAGACGATTGCACACAAACACTGCTCCTCTTCCAAGGGCATGACCTACCATTTTTTTCTTCTCTTTCCAGAGGTGTGATTTACATACAATAAAATACCTAAGTCTTAAGTGTGTGGCTCAATGGAGTCTGACCAACGTAGATGCCCACTTACCAGGGTCCCTTGGGCCACTTCACAGACAACACAGGCCCCTTTCTAGAAGTTACCACTGTTACGTCTTCCACCACCATCCACTGATTTAGTGTGTAACCTCACAGAAATGAGATCCTATCATCACAAACCAATTCTAAAGATGGGTTTTGTAATAAAGCAAAACAAAGGGGCAAGGCCACCATGCCGGAACTACCCACCAAAGCTCTTGAGACTAAGATGTTTAACAAGAGTAATCCGTGCAGGGCCTGGAGAAAAGGTTCCATGATTAAGATCACACATCGCTCTTGCCGTAGAACTGGAATTCAGGTCCCAGCATCCATGTTGAGTAGCTCACTACTACCTATAACTTTAGCAACAGGGACTCCAACACCCTCTCTGGTTTCCATGGGCCCCCACACTCATGAGTATACATACCCACATATAGACACATGTACATATAGTTAAAAGTAAAAGATCTGTCTTTAACCAAATAAAAGTGATTTGTGCCTGTTTTGAGGGCTATCAACATCACAAAACCGTTTTGGAAAAGCCCTCCTGTTTACCTTCACTATCAAGCAAACCTAGCTGAATGTCCCCATTGGCTCCTTAAGATCCTCCCTCCGTTTCTCTGTTCTGTCCTGGGATTCTGGAGACTGACCTCTGTCTCTGTGGGTTCAGCAATGATTCTCTCCCTAAATCTGTCCAAAGGGAGGCAGTGGCTGGAAACAGGAGGGCAAATGGTGGGTAAGGAGGGGGTGTGTGTTGTGTTGTGTTGTGTTACCTAAATCATAACTGCATCTAACACAGTCTTTGCCTAAAAATCAATTACTCTTCCCTAAGCCTTAGTGGTCATAGTGCCCAGCTTTCACTTGCCCATTCTGCTAGATCCACACTTCTGGTTGGTTTGAATGATATGGCCCCATAGGTTTATATATTTGAATGGCTGGTCTGCAGTTGTAGAACTATTTGGGATGCATTAGAAGGTGTGGCCTTGTTGGAGGAAGTGTGACACTGGGGACAGGCTCTTCCCACCCTCTCCGTCTCCTGATTATAGATCAGGCGAGAGCTCCCAGTTACTGCTCTAGAGGCCTGCCTGCCTGTTGTCATGCTTCCTGCTAAGACGGTCATGGACTCTGACCCTGTGGAACTATGAGCTCCAAATGACTTCGTGTATAAATTGCCTCAGTGTGGAATTTTGTTTCAGCAATAGAAAGTTAACTAAGACATTTTTGCCTTAGTCTTCCCGACACCTTTTCAAACGGCCCCTTCATCCAACTTCCCCCATTGTCCCCTGTGAATTGTGCTGTCTGACTTTGTCCCTGCCTGCCACCAACATTAACATGAACAGGATCTCTAGGAAGAGAATGGGATGTGGGCACTCCAGACGGCCTCCTGGAAGACACACTGTTCCTCAAGGGCTTCTTCAGTGGCCACCTTTTTCTAATCAGAGCACACTGGAATCCTACCTCTTTCTAAAGAGGGGATTCTTAAATCATCTGCACACCTAATTCATGCTGGTCTTTAAACACAATGGCAAGTGATCCAAAGCTTGTAATACACTGTCTTGAGGCTTATGAGTTATTTTTACCATTTGAACTTACTTTAGGTCTCCTGCCAAATCTCTCTTATTGCAATTTCAGACATTGTATATACAGGTGCTTGGGGAAAGTCATTCATGTCCTCTCAGCCAGCCTCCCCCAGGCGGAGGAGAGACAAGAAGGGCTCTGCCAAAACTTCCCATGATACAAGAAGATCAAGAGAGGAGACTCATTGCTCCAAAGAAAGGGTGGAGAGTTGACGCGAGACAGAGAAAGTTAAGGAAACTCAGGTATTCATTACATCTGCTGTCTGCCAGATGCTGTGTGAAACACTGGCTGCACATTGTTTCTCATATTAGCCACTTGAGGCTGGGGCTTTGGCACGATTCATTCACAGATGGGGAAATTGACAGGTCCAAGATAGAAATCCATTCCCTTAGTCCAACGTCCCAGATTTCTGCCTGTCAGTCAGGGAGGCGGGTGGAACCACCATGACTATGTGAAGCTGAAGTCCAGAGAGCAGCTGAGTGGCTTTAAGGGTCCAAATTCCTTGTGTTGGTTTGAATGAGAATGTCTTCCAAAGGCTCAGAACACTTGGTCCCCTGTTAGCATGCTGTTGCGGGGAGGTTGTGAAACCGGTGAAGGATGGGACCTTGATGGAGGACCTTGATGTCACTGGGGGTGGGCTTTTCGTGTTTATAGCCATGTCCCACTTCCTTTTTCTCTGTTTCATTCTTTCAGTTGAAGGTGTGAGCTCTCAGCTTCCTGCTCCTGCAGCCCTGACTCTGCTCTACCATGCTAACCTCTTCTTCCGGAACTTAAGCCAAAGTTAACAGAAAACTAACTAATGCACTCCTCCATTCAGACAGACCACATGGTGGAGTATAAAGAAACTCAGATGTGCCAACTGAGCCATTTTGATTTAAAGAATTGGTGGAGGGGCAGGGAACAAAGGTGTTCCCCCACGAAGGAGCAAAGACCAGACAGGAAGACAGGACCAATCACTTGGGAGGAAATACCCCTGGTACTTTCAGGGTA
Source organism: Peromyscus nudipes (assembly GCA_902168325.1). NCBI lineage: Eukaryota > Metazoa > Chordata > Mammalia > Rodentia > Cricetidae > Peromyscus > Peromyscus nudipes. Next base: position 17,928 of record CABHPH010000515.1, on the reverse strand, counting down.
CAGTTACAGTGAATGGGGATCTTGACCTGTCAGCTTCCTTTCAAACATTCATTCAGTCATTCAACAAATAATTATTGAGTCAGGGTCTATACTTGGTGCCAGTGAGCACGACATTGAATTCAAGAGACAAAATGTCACAGAACAGGCGTTTTGAAAGTAGACACTGATAAGCAGCAAGGAAACAAAAGAACCAACAATATGCCAGGTGTTGAGGTGCGATCTGAGGGCATAGGGCATAGAAAGGAGGCCACATGGCACTTGTATGTGCTCACTTGTGTCTGGAGTGGGTGGATTCGGGGGTCCAAAGAGAACAACCGCCTCATGGGCATCAGGAGTCTGCGTGTGGATCTCCAGAGGCGATGCTGCAGATGGAGCGGCCTGTTTCTATGAAGCCCTCGGGTGGGGGTATATGTCACTGTGTGTGAGGAACAGCTGGAAGCAGGTTCTGACTGGGTCTGACCTGAAGACTAGTTCAGCTCAGAACATCTGTAAGCGACAGATTGTGTGGAGCCTTTGCACATTGAAAGCACTTTTCTCTTTAGGTAAGATGGGATGTTACAAGAAGGTTTCAAGGAGAAGAGAGACATGGCATGGTTGGTGTTTTAAGAGATTAGTTCTGAATATTGAATGTAAACCACAGTTGATCAGAGAATAAAGTTAGACTGTTAGTTTGGTTTTTTGAAGAGTTCATATATGAAGACTAAGGAGATGGTTTAACAGGTGAGAATATTTGACACACAAGCATGAGAGCCTGAGCTCAGACTCCCGGCACCTGTGTTGAAATAAGGAAAGTAGAAAAGCTGTGAACGGCCACACATTCCTGTACCTGTAGCACTGGGGGCGGGGAAACAGAAATACTCCCATTTGCTGGCTGGCCAGCCCGCCTAGCCAAAAGAGCCTGTGTGCTCCAAGTTCAGTGACCTTGTCTCAAGGTTCTAAGCAGAGAGTGGCCTCCACACATGTGCACAAGGCCACATACACATGCATCTACACATGCACACACACACACACACACACACACACACCTCTCTCCCTTTCCCTTTCTTCCCTCCCTCCCAGTCTTTCTGTGTCTGTCTGTCTGTCTGTCTGTCTGTCTGACTGTCTGTCTGTCTGTCTGTCTCTCTCTCTCTCTCTCTCTCTCTCTCACACACACACACACACACACACACACTCGACATGAGAGGATCACGAGTCAGACTAGACTCACTGAGGCAGCAGAAGTTGTGAGAGTGGTTGGAGCCTGCAGGCATCTTGAAGAAGGAGCCTGCAGTCTCTGCCCTTGGACCGACTGGACGGTGTAAAGATGACACTGAAGCTTAGGGCTGAGTAGATGCTCATCTGTGAAAACAGGGATGACTTCGGAGAAAGCCTTTGGGGACATTTCAGGGCTTCTTTTGAACACCATAGAGTCAAGGCCTTTGTTAGACATCCAAGCCCGATCTGAGATAAAGGATCCAGGCGGACAGACTTACATTAGGGAGTTATTGTATGGTTAAAGCCATAGACTCAGACAAACTCCACCTGCCCCCGTGATTATAACTGAGACTATGTGGAGATGAGGAGGCAGAGAGGAATGGAAAGAGGAAAGACTGAAGAGGAACTGCAGTGAGGTATCAGGGCCAAGGCAGAGGGGAGCTTCTGGAACTAGGAGAGAAGAGAGCTGGGAGGAGGGTCCGAAAAACAAGTCATATCTGAAAGGGCTAGAATGAAATCTAGCACTTTGAGTGCTAATTTTGAAAATGAAAACATTAGAGGCTGGAGAGATAGCCCAGTCAGTAAAGTGCTTGCTTTGCAAGCACAAGCTCGTGAGCAGATCCCCAGAACCCACATTAACTGGAGCTGGATGTGATGGTGTGCGCTTGCAGTCCCAGCAAAGGGAGCATGGAAACAGAAGGCTCCCAGCCTAGCCACTTGGCAAGCTCCAGGCCAGTTAGACACTCTGTATGGCGAAGGGGCAGATGGTGCCCATGGAACAATACCAGAGGTTTTGTTTGTTGTTTTGTTTGGCTTACACGCACATGCACAACTACACCTACCTGAACACATTTAAACACACAAATGTGTGTGTGCACATGTGTGAGTGCACTTGTGCACACACACACACAGGCCACAAATAAAAATTAAAGTATTTTTTAAACAAAGAGAAAGGAAGGAAGAAAGGAAAGAGGGTGAGAAGGAAAGAAGGAAGGAAGGAAGGAAGGAAGGAAGGAAGGAAGG
>CABHPH010000511.1:0-42813 GCA_902168325.1 Peromyscus nudipes | reverse complement strand
TTGTTCTTCTTCTTCTTGTTCTTCTTCTTCTTGTTCTTCTTCTTCTTCTTCTTGTTCTTCTTCTTCTTGTTCTTCTTCTTCTTGTTCTTCTTGTTCTTGTTCTTCTTCTTCTTCTTCTTCTTCTTCTTCTTCTTCTTCTTCTTCTTCTTCTTCTTCTTCTTCTTCTTTTTTAATCAAGGGAGGTTTCTGATATCCCTAAGCTCACATTAGGCGAGGTGTATTTCCCTAATCAGACCTTTCACCTGGCCCTGTTCCCCAGCAGGTTACGTTTGTAACCTGGACTTACAGGAAGCTGGGCAACTGTGTCATTCCTGCCAGATTTGGATTTGCTTGTATGCTAGCAGATTTCCCTTGGGACCTGCAACTTCCTGCCTCAGCTCCATGCTTGAGGAATCTGTTGATAACTGTCAGAACCCTAGAATCCCCAGAATGCAATCAAACTCAGAGGTGCTGGCTAATCGCTTCTCAGTTGTTGCTTAGAATCAAGGACACAATGCTAACAGAGGTTTTACATTGCTTCAGGGGATCTAAACAAAACCCCTGATGCCTCAGGTGCAGCTGAGAGGCTGAGCTTTTTGTCTTAGACAGAACTTAACAGAGAGGTTTTGCCCTGTTCTATGAGATTTGTTATTATTTTTCTTAGAGGGAACCATAGGTGAATTCCCACACTATTCCAGGTGGATCTAATTTTGCCCTTACAGAAAGAGAAACTGAGAAAGTTTTGAATGGCCTTTTAGATTTTACAGAGAGATTACTAAGTTTTTTTCTAAGAAAGCTTCTGTTCTCTAAACTTTGGATTTCATGGCCGAGAGGAAACTAGTTCTTCATCCATATCTGGCTCAGAAGAATTCTCTTTCCTCTGCTGCCTGGACTTAGCATTTTATCTGTCTCCAGGCCAAAAGCTTCCATAGAAATCTTTTTTCTGCCCATTTTTTTTTCTTTTCCTCTGATCTTTCCCCAGGATTTTGCATTCATAGCCCCATAGTTAGAAAATTTAGGACCTAGCTTTTCTGTCTTGCTGCTAACTACAAGCTATATTCCTATATTATATTTTCCTACACTATATTACTATACTCTACCCTTCTAAGTTTTCTCATAGATAGAAATTTAAGAAAGAGAAAAAAGAGAGAAATCTTGATAGAGAAGATTCTATACTGCTGCCTTATATTCTTCCAGTTCCTTTTTTCATCCTCCCAAGAATAAAAGCCCTCAACATTACTACAAAACCAGACTGGCCCAATTGCTTCCCATGGAGCTTTCTCTCCCAAGACCCTCATCCCTGTTTCTAGCAGCATTTGAGGGATACCACCTCCCTCTTATTCCCCCAGGGTACTTATGAGCAGGGCCATATGAGGAATTTGTAGATACATACAGAAAGAAAGAAAACATAGGATAGCCTCGGGAGGGCCTGGGTCCAAACCTACCAGCCTCCTCTGTCTCTACTAAAGGGCTTCTAAAGGAAATTCCAAGGGGTGAGGCAAAAGACTTCCCTCAGCACAGCCAAGTGTAGGCCATCCCTAACACCTGGTAACCTTGCACATGGTCAAGCCATCCCCTAATGCACCCCTGCAAGGTAAAGCAAGTGCAAATCTAACCAGAAAACCTTTGTGGGCTCCCACACCAACCATTGACCACATGGCCCTGTGTATGACTTACCTAGTAGTAACAGTACAATTACCTTCATTTACAAATATCCAAATTACCAAATTAATGTTTTATATTAAAGCCCTCTAGGCTTGGAGACTCAATAAAGTCCTGAGCATTTCCTAACATGTATTTCATTTTTCTCAGAATCCTCAATCTGTATGCAGTGAGAGCTGTGGCTCTGGATTCAGGAAGACCCCCCAGGAAGGCAAGGCTGCCTGTTGCTTTGACTGCACACCTTGCCCACAGAATGAGATTTCCAATGAGACTGGTAAATATCATTCATGCAAAGGATATTTCCACCAGTCCACCTCTGCAATATCTAAGTAAACTTAAACCTCTAAGTGAATTTAGAGAAAATTCTCTTCTTTTTCATGTTAGTTAATCACAAGTTACAAGTCATTATATTTTCCCTGAAATAACCCAGTCTTGATGCCAAAATTATTATGTGTTTTATGTTCTTGATCCATTGTAAGCACAGCTGCCTACAGAAAACTCTTCCCACACCAGAGTAGTATGCTTTGCTGCACAATGACCTTGAACACACAGCACCATCTCTTCATGATTTTTAAAACATATTTTGATCATATTCAGGAGCCAAGACTTTCACTCTTTGCATCTCTAAATATATGATGCTCAGCATGAATCTGGAAACCCTGCGCATGAGAAAAACAGTGTATATGTATGTGAGCATGTGTGTGTGTATTTGCCATCCAGCAAAACTAAATTTTTACACTCCTTTAATGAACAGCTGGGAATACCTGTAGCGCCAGGTAATGGGCTCCAAAAAGCCTGCTCATGCACCAGGGATGTATTCTGATCCTCCCACCCGGGGGCCCACCAAGCAGATCATGTTACACAATTGTCTCACCAGGCAGAGGGCCTAGTACATTCCCATGCAGGCTCCACAGCTGTTGATCCAACTTCCATGAGTTCCCACTAGTCTGGTTTGGTCGTCTTTGCAGGTTTCCCCATCATGATCCTGATGCACTTGTTCATAGAATCTCTCTCTTTCATTGAACTCCTGGAGCTCTGCCTGGTGTTTGGCTGTAGACTTCTACATCTGCTTCCATCAGTCACTGGAGAAAAATTCTGTGATAACATTTAGGGTATTCACCAATCTGATCACTGGGGTGAGCCAGTTAAGTTCAGGTACCATCTCCACTATTTCTAGTAGTCCTAGAGAGGGTCATCCTTGGGGACTCCTGGGAACTTCCTAGCACTGGGCTTCTCTGTATGCTCATGACAGCTCACCCTATCATGGTACCTCTTTCATTGCTTTCACATGCCATCCCTGCTCCAGCTTCACAGTCCCATTCCCTGATGCTCTCATCCGCATCCCCCACCATCCATTGCCGACCCCTCATCCCCAGTTTACTCACGGAGACCTCATCTATTTCCCCTTTCCAGGGTGATCCACACGTTCTTTTTTGGGTTTTACTTGTTAGCTAGCTTCTTTGGAGTTGTAAGTTGCAGTCTGGTTATCCTTTGCTTTACATCTAGTATCCACTTATCCACTTACGAGTGAGTACATACCATGTCTGTCCTTCTGCATCTAGGTTACTTTACTCAGGATATTTTCTAGTTCCTTCCACTTGTCTGCAAATTTCATGATGTTATTGTTTTTCTCTGCTGAGTAGAACTCTATTGTGTATATATACAATATTTTCTTAATACATTCTTTGGGTATATGCCCACGAGTGTTATAGCTGGATCTTGAGGTAGATTGTTTTCCAATTTTCTGAGAAACAACCACACTGATTTTCAAAGTGGCTGTCTAAGTTTTCACTCCCACCAACAGTGGAGCAGTGTTCCCCTTGCTCCACATCCACTCCAAAATAAGCTGTCTTCAGTGTTTTTGATCTTAGCCATTTTGACAGGTGTAAAAAGGTATCTCAGAGTCATTTTGATTTACAATCCCTGATGAACAAGGATGCTGAGAAATTCCTTAAAAGTCTTTTGGCTATTTGAAATTCTTCCTTTGCAAATTCTCTGTTAAGCTCTAAAGCCCATTTTTTAATTGGATTGTTAGTTATTTTGACGTCTAGTTTCTCTAGTTCTTTATATATTTTGGACATCAGCCCTCTGTCAGATGTGGGGTTGGTGAAGATCTTTTCCCATTCTATAGGCTGTCATTTTGTATTATTTACTGTGCCCTTTGCCTTACAGAAGCGTCTCAATTTCAGGAGGTTCCATGTATTAATTGTTGCTCCCAGTGTCTGTGCTACTCTTATTATATTTAGGAAGTAGTCTCCTGTGCCAAAGCGTTAGAGACTACTTCCTACTTTTTCTTCTATCAGTTTCAGTGTAACTGGTTTTATATTGAGGTATTTGATCCACTTGGACTTGAGTTTTGTGCATGCCGACAGGTATGGATCTATTTGCGATCTTCTACATGTTGATATCCAGTTATGCCAGCACCATTTGCTGAAGATGCTTTCTTTTTTCCATTGTAAATTTTTGTCTTCTTTGTAAAAGATCAGGTGTTCATAGGTATGTGGGTTAATGTCAGGGTCTTCAATTTGACGCCATTGGTCCACATGTCAGTTTTTATGCCAAACCAAACAAAGCTGTTGGTTTTTTTTTTGTTGTTTTTTTTTTTGGTGTTTTTTTTTTTTTTGGTTTTTCGAGACAGGGTTTCTCTGTGCAGCTTTGTGCCTTTCCTGGATCTCGCTCTGTAGACCAGGCTGGCCTCGAACTCACAAAGATCTGCCTGCCTCTGCCTCCCGAGTGCTGGGATTAAAGGCGTGCGCCACCACCACCCGGCCCAAGCTGTTTTTAATACTATAGCTCTATAAAAGAGCTTGAGGTCAAGGACAGTGATGCCTCCAAAGGTGGATTTTTTGTACAGGATTCTTTTTGCTATCCTGGGTTCTCTGTTTTTCCAAGTGAAGTTGAGTATTGTTCTTTCCAGGTGTGAGAAGAATTGCTTTTGTATTTTGATGGGGATTGCATTGAATCTTTAGATTGTTTTTGGTAAGATTGTCATTTTTACTATGTTAATCCTACCTATCCATGAGCACTGGAGGTCTTTGCATATTCTTATATCTTCTTCAGTTTCTTCCTTCAGAGACTTAAAGTTCTTGTCATACAGATCTTTCACTTTCTCAGTTAGAGTTATGCCAAAATATTTTATATTATTTATGGCTATTGTAAAGGGTATTGTTTCTCTTATTTTTTTCTCAGCCATTTATCATTTGTTAATCTTTTTTGAGTTAATCTTGTATCCTGCCACTTTACTGAAGGAGTTTATCAGCTGTAGGAGTTCCCTGGTAGATATTTTGGGGTCACTTATGTATACTATCATATCATCTGCAAATAATGAAAGTTTGACTTCTTCCTTTCCAATTTGTATCCCCTTGATTTCTTTTGTCATTTTATTGCTCTAGCTAGAACTTCAATTTCTATATTGAATAAATATGGGGAGAGTGGACAGCCTTGTCTTATTCCTGATTTTAGGGGAATTACTTTCAGTTTCTCTCCATTTAATTTGACTTTAGCTGTTGGATTGCTGTAAATTGCCTTTGTTTTGTATAGGTGTGTTCCTTCTATTCCTGATCTCTCCAGGAGCTTTATTATGAAGGGGTGCTGGATTTTTTCAAAGGCCTTTTCAGCATTTAATGAGATGATCATTGGGTTTTTTTTTTTTCAGTTTCTTTATATGGTGTACTACATTGACAGATTTTTGTATGTTGAACCATACTTGTATCTCTGTGATGAAGCCTACTTGATCATGGTGGATAATTTTTTTGACGTATTCTTGAAATCAGTTCGCCCATATTTTATTGAGTATTTTTGCATCAATGGTCATGAGTGAGATTGGTCAGTAATTCTCTTTCTTTGTTGCACCTTTGTGTGGATTGGGAATCAGAGTAACTCTTGCCTCATAAAAGGAGTTTGGTAACATTCTTTTTGTTTCTATTGTGTGGTACAATTTGAAAAGTATTGGTATTAACTCTTCTTTGAAAATCTGGTAGCATTCTGCATTGAAACCATCTGGTCCTGGGCTTTTTTTTTTTTTGGTTGGGAGACTTTTAATAACTGTTTCTATTTCCTTAAGTGTTATTGGCCCATTTAAATACTTTATCTGGTCTTGATTTAACTTTGGTATGTGGTACCTATCCAGAAAACTGTCCATTTCTTTTAGAATTCCAATTTTGTAAGTACAGGCGTTTGAAATATGACCTGATCATTCTCTGGATTTCCTTGTTGTCTGTTGTTATGTGTCCCTTTTTATTTATGATTTTCTTAATTTGGATACTCTCTCTCTGCCTTTTGGTTAGTTTGAATAAGGGCTTGTCTATCTTGTTGATTTTCTGAAAGAACAAACTCTGTATTTCATTGATTCTTTGTATTGTTCTCTTTGTTTCTGGTTTATAGGTTTTAGCTCTCAATTTGATTTTTTCCTGGCATATATCCCTCTTGGGTGACTTTGCTTCTTTTTGTTCTAGAGTTTTTAGATGTGCTGTTAAGTCACTAGTGTGAGATTTCTCCAACTTCTTTATGTGAACGTTTAGTCCTATGAATTTTCTTCTTATCACTGCTTTCATAGTGTCCTATAAGCTTTGGTATGTAGTACATTCATTTTCATTGAATTCTAGGAAGTCTTTAACTTCTTTCTTTATTTCTTCCTTGACCCACTGGTGATACAGTTGAGTAGTATTCAGTTTCTATGAGTTAGTAGGCTTTCTGTAATTTTTGTTGTTGTTGAAATCTAATTTTAGGCCATGGTGGTCTGATAGAAAACAGGAGGTTATTCCAATTTTTTTTTTGTGTGTGACCAAGTATATGGTCAATTTTAGAGAAGGTTTCATGTGGTGCTGAGAAGAAGGTATATTCTTTTTTAAGAATATTTTTATTTTATAATTAACTTAATTTCACACATCAGCCATGGATTCCCCTGTCCTCCCTCCTCCCACCCACCCCCACCCTCCCCCCAATCCACCCCTCATTCCCACCTCCTCCAAGGCAAGGTCTCCCCTGGGAAGTCAGCCCAACCACATAGACTTAGCCGAGGCAGGTCCAGTCCCCTCCTCCCTACACCAAGGCTGAGCAAAGTGTCCCAGAATAGGCCCCAGGCTCCAAAAAAGCCAGCCCATGCACCAAGGACAGGTCCCGGCTCCACTGCCTGGGGCCTTCCCAATCAATTCAAGCTAATCAATTGTCTCACTTATCCAGAGGGCCTGGTCCAATTCCATGGGGGCCCTTCACCCATTGGTTCACAGTTCATGCATTTCCACTAGTTTGGCTCTTTGTCTCTGTGCTTTTTCCAATCATGGGTATATTCTTTTTTGTTAGGATGCAATGTTCTATAGATATCCATTAAGTCCATTTGAGTCATAACATAAGTTAAGTCCCTTATTTCTCTGTTAAGTTTGAGCTGGTAGATTTGTCTAGTGGTGAGAGTGAGGTGTTGAAGTCTCCCACTATTAATGTGTGGGGTTTCATGTGTGAAATAAACTTTAGTAATGTTTCTTTTAGATATGTAGTTGCCCTTGTATTTGGGACATAAATATTCAGAATTGAAACTTCATCTTGGTGGATCTTTCCTGTGATGAGTATGTAATATCATTCTTGATCTCTTTTGATTTATTTTAGTTTGAAGCCTATTTTGTTAGCTATCAGGATAGCTGCACAAGCTCTCTTCTTAAGTCCATTTGATTGGAAAGTCTTTTCCCAGCCTTTTACTTTAAGGTTGTATCTGTATTTAGAGTTGAGGTGTGTTTCTTGCATGCAGCAAAAGGATGGATCCTGATGTTGTATCCATTATGTTAGCTTGTGACTTTTTTATAGGTGATTAAAGTCCATTGATATTAATGGATATTAATGACCAATAATTTTTAATTCCTGTTATCTTTTGGTGGTAGTGTGTGTGTATTTCCCTTCTGTGGGATTTACTGCTGTGTGGTTATCTATTGTCTGTGTTTTCATGGGTGTATCTGACTTCCTTAGGTTAGAATTTTCCTTCTAGTGTTTTCTGTAGGGCTGGATTTGGGGATAGGTATTGTTTAAAAATGCTTTTGTATTGGAATGTTTTGTTTACTCCATATATGGTGATTCAAAGTTTTGCTGGGCATATTAGTCTAGGCTGGCATCCATGGTCTCTTAGTGTCTGCATTACATCTGTCCAGGTCCTTCTGGCTTTCAAAGTTCCATTGAGAAGTTGGGTGTTATTCTGATGGGTCTGCCTTTATAAGTCACTTGGTCTTTTTACTTTGCTGCTCTTAATATTTTTTTCTTTATTCTGTAGGTTTGGTGGTTTAATTATTATGTGGTGAGCTGGCATTTTTGGGGAATCTAGTCTATTTGGTATTTTATAAGTTTCTTGTATCTTCATAGGTATTTCCTTCTTTAAGTTGGGAAAGTTTTCTCCCATGATCTTGTTGAATATATTTTCTGTGCCTTTGAGTTGATATTCTTCTCCTTCCTCTATCCCTATTATTCTTAGGTGTGGTCTTTTCATGGTGTCCCAGATTTCCTGGACATTTCGTGTTATGACTTCTTTGGCTTTGGTATTTTCCTTGACTGATGAATCTATTTTCTCTATTGTATCCTCTACACTAAAGATTCTTACATCTCTTGTATTCTGTTGGTTATGCTTGCATCTGTGTCTCCTGTTTGTTTCCTCAGTTTTTCTATTTCTAGCATTCCCTCTGTTTGTGTCTTCTTCATTGTTTCTATTTCAGTTTTCAGGTCTTGAACTGTTTCCTTCACATGTTTAACTGCTTTTTCATGGTTTTCTTGTCTTTCTTTAAGAAACTTATTGATTTCTTCCCATTTTTTGTTTGTCTTTCCTCAATTTCTTTATTGATTTTTTCCAATTTTTTGTTTGTCTTTTCCTCAACTTCTTTAAGCGTATTTTTTACTTCCACTTTAAAGGCCTCTAGAATCTTCATGAAATTATTTTAAGGTCGCTTTTTTGTGCTTCTTCTACTTTGTAATGTTCAGGCCTTGCTGTTGTAGTTGGGCTAGGTTCTGGTGATGCCATATTGCTCTTTATGTTGTTGTATGTATTTTTGTACTGACATCTAACTACCTGTTCCTCCAATAGGTGCAAGAGGTGCCTGTGTCTCAACGAGCTGCTATTGGTCCAATCTGTGCTTGCAGTGTCTATGTCTTAGGGGGGCCCTCTGGGTTTAATCTTAGTTCTTGGTCTAATTGAAGCTGGAAGATTCTGTACCTCAGGGAGCTGCTGTTGATCCAATCCAAGCTAGGTGATTCTGTGCCTGAGGGAGCTGCTCTTGGTTTTATCAGGGCTCTCAGTTCAGTCAGAGCTGGCAGATTCTGTGTCTCAGGAAACCTCTCTTGGTTCAATGAAAGCTGGCAGATTCTGTGTCTCAAGCCACTGGTGACATAGGGCAATGAGTAGGGCTTGGGTCTTGTATATTACAGATCCATTGGGGGGTTTTGGTGGGAGAACCTGCCTGCACAAAACTTCCCTGCTCTTCAACATCTGGGGTAGAGTTAAGTAGGGGTTCCAAGGGACTGGAAGTGTCCTAGGACCTAGGTCCTAGAGGAAGGACACTCTGGGTGGGAGAAGACTCACTCACCTCTTGGCCCAAAGAAAACTGGTGGATTCTGTGTCTCAGAAAGGTACTGGGGTGGTAGGCATATGTGTATTGGGGTGGGGCATGGGTCTTGTTGATAGCAGGGTCCGATGGGGGGTTTTGGTGGGGGAACCTGCCCACAGCAGTTTTCCCTTCTGAAGGTAACTGGAGCATAGTTGGGTGGCAGTTCCTGGTGACTGGCTGTGCCCCAGGGTCTGGGTCCTAGAGCATGATTTTTTTTATATTTGTCATACTTTCATAATCATATTAAGGTGAGTCAGATTGTGTTGGGATCTGAATAGATTTAGACAAGATACAGTGCCCACAGTTAAGGTGAATATTCACATTGGATATGTGTTTGGTTTAATAGCTTGAGCATTTGCATAATCAAGGAACATTTCTACTACCACAAACAAATCCTAAATGTATATGTTAAGAGTTAGGTTTTATAAAAATCTGTAGTATTAAGGACAGATTAATACACAAATGTTAGAAACTTTAAAACTGAATCAATTATGAGTTGAAAAATACTGTTAAACAAGTGAAAATTGTCTTTAAAAGGAAATGTTTAATCCAATATAAAATGTTTTGAGAGCCAAACTGGATTCCAGAAATGTAATTAAGTCCTCCAAGGACACTGAAAACAAATCCAACCATACCACCCAAGTCAACTGTGAGTGTGTGAATGTGAGTGCGTGAATGAGTGTGTGTGAATGTGAGTGTGTGAATGTGAGTGTGTGAATGAGTGTGTGAATGTGAGTGTGTGAAAGAGTGTGTGTGTATCAGGACTGTTTAAATTATGGCATAGAATGGATATATGACTTCAGGATAATTATCTAGAAGTATTTGTCCCTCAATCAAGGGGAGATGTTTCAGAGAGAAGTGCAATGAACTGGTGGGTGGAGATTGAATGTGTGAGGTCAAAAGGGAAACCTGAGCATGAGCTTTTGATCACATTCATTTCTACCAGATATGGATCAGTGTATGAGATGTCCAGAGAGTCACTATGCAAACACAGAGAAGAGCCACTGCCTCCTGAAGACTGTAAACTTTCTGAACTTTGATGATCCCTTGGGAAAGACACTCACCTCCATGTCCCTGGGCCTCTCCTCACTCACAGCATTTGTCCTTGGGGTCTTTGTGAAGCACAGAGATACTCCCATTGTCAAGGCCAATAATAGGGCTCTTAGTTACATCCTGCTCATCACTCTGACCTTCTGTTTTCTCTGTCCCTTACTCTTCATTGGCCATCCCAACACAGCCACCTGTATCCTTCAGCAGAACACATTTGGACTTCTGTTCACTGTGGCTCTTTCTACAGTATTGGCCAAAACTGTAACTGTAGTCATGGCCTTCAAGGTCACTGCTCTGGGAAGTATGCTGAGGAGGTTAATGATATCAAGGACTCCTAACATCATCATTCCACTCTGCACCACAATCCAACTTCTTCTCTCTGGAATATGGCTGGCAACCTCTCCTCCATTTGTTGACACAGATGCTCACTCTGAACATGGACACATCACTGTCATGTGTAACAAGGGCTCAGCTATTGCCTTCCATGGCATCCTTGGATACCTGGGATTCTTGGCCCTAGGGAGCTACCTTATGGCTTTCTTGTCCAGGAATCTGCCTGACACATTCAATGAGGCCAAGTTCCTGGCTTTCAGCATGCTGGTGTTCTGTAGTGTCTGGGTCACCTTCCTCCCTGTCTACCATAGCACCAAGGGGAAGGTCATGGTGGCTCTGGAAGTCTCCTCTATCTTGGCTTCCAGTGCAGGGATCCTGGTTCTCATCTTTGCCCCTAAGTGCTACATTGTGTTGTTAAGGCCAAAAAGAAACTTACTTCATCATATCAGGGACAACACACATTCTAGGAAGAAAAACCCCTTTGAAACATAGCTCCCATGTTTCTGAAATTAAATGGAAATCCTGAACTCTGTTCTGCAGTCTTTGAACAATCACATATATGTTACAACTTAGCATTTGACAGCAAGAGTTATTAGTTCTTGATCTAAATGTTTTAAGCTCATTTTTTTCTACACCCATTATGATTTTTTATTTTGAAATATAGGTCTCATTTTTATTTCCTCCATTTATATGTACTATTTATTACTTTGCTCTTATTGAACTAATAATTTGCTTACAAAATGAAAATGTATTCTCTCTTCCACTTGGCTTAGTTCTGATTTTAAATTTTGAATCTCATGGAGATTTATTTCACTAATCAATCAGTGGTGACACAGATTCCAAAGTCACAAACATCATCTTCAATGTTTCAAAAAATATTTACGTTTGACTTCTAATATACTGGTCCATTATGATTGGCTCCTACGAGTAGTACTGTCTATGACTGGGAACTAAAGTTCTGCTTCTTCCCATATCTTCCTCCATTCCTTCACTGCATATTGTCTTGGCAGGTATATGCTCAAACGTATAGGGTATAGGGTGTGATATTGAGGTACTGCAAGCCAATTCTGTGGGGACATATTACAGAGGGTCTGTAAGCCTTTACTTTCTCCTCACTCGGATCCTCTCAATTCTTAGCTATGTCCTTTTACCCAAGAAACTTGGACTCCATAACCATTCCTACAGTTGTTCAAAGATCTCACTCCCTGTTACTTGAGAACTTCCTAAAACACATTTTAGATCATCACTTGTTCCTGTTTCTATTGGAGGAAAGTTTCCTTCAACAAACCATAAATAACATATTGCCACAAGCTTTTGCAACTAGCACTCTGAATTGCCCAGACCCTCAGCAGAAAGCCAGATACCCTGGGTTGAGAGAAGAAAGAATAAGAATGTGCATTAAATTATCACAGGCATGAAAAAAGACTTTCTGAAAATGACCCTGATAGCACAGACAGTTCATACAATTAACCATGTGGAACTTAAATGCTTCTGTACAGCAAAGAACATCCACACTTGAGAACAGTGGCACCCTATGAAACAGGGGAGGGGGCCGGCTGTACTAAGTATTTAGCAGAGAGATGGTTAGATTCTAGAATGTACAAAGAACCCAAAAAACTGAACTTGAGGAGAACAAAACAGTTAAAAATGGAGTTATATATCTAGTGAGTTCCTAAGAAATGAAATACTAATGACTGAGAAAACAAAATATTCAACGTTCTTAGCCATTGGGGAAATGCAACTTCAAGGGGAAAATGACACTGCAAAATTAAGTGAAGATCCAAGACTCAGTAAAACAAACACAGAGTGTTCTCTCTAATATGTGCATCTTCTCTTTAAATTTTACCCATGTACATCTATATATGAGATATAGAGGGGAGATGACACGAAACTTTAAAGGAGCTCAAGAATGAGAAAATTGTTTCTGGCAGAAATGAACCCTGCATTTAAATCTTAGTAACTGGAATCTATGCCTATATAAAACTCAAAACATGGATGATTAGACTAGTGTCTCACCTTTTATGGGAAAATTCAGAATTACTGATTGTGTTCTCTTAGAATTGAAGTTTAAATTTTTCTCCAGATGGACTTCTCTTTCTTCTTAACAATGTCATTTGATATGCTGTGGCGTTCTGTGGGTTTGGCTTTTGCATATGTCTACACATTTTTATTGAGTTTCAATTCTATTTAATGTTTTAATTAAAATTTTGAGTATATAACCCCTCCATTCCCATCATTCTCACTACCAAATACTCCCAGACCCATCCTCCATCTTGCCTTAACTCCAACCTTTTGTCCTCTCTATTTCATGTGAGCCACTGTTCCCTGGCATTACCTAATTACTAACGGCTTTGAGGTCATCTACTGCAACATGGTTGATGTAGCAGGTGCCATACCCTTAATGAAAACCGATTCTCCTTCTTCTGGAGGCTTTCACATTTCAGTAGCTTCTCAGTTAGCCATGGGGTTTAAGGAGTCACTCCCACCTCCATTCTAGATCGAACGGATTGATCTACAGGCTTTGTGCTGCAAACACAGCTTGTATCAGTTAATGAGTACCGCAATCCCATTTTGTACAGAAGATATTGCTTTGATCAGTTGGTCCCTAACCTCTGATTCTTGAAAATCTGTTCTTGTCTTCCTTCATGATGGTCCCTGAGCCTATGCCAGTGGGTTGATATAGATTCCATATGTGGCTGAGCATTCCACTGACATTTTTCTCTGCGCTCTGATGAGTTCTGAGTATCTGTGTTAATGACTTTCCACTGCACAAATATGCTTTTCTGATGAAGTCTAGAGTCGCACTAACCAGGGGATATGGAGATATGAATTTAGAGGACTGTTTGATTCTATGTTCACTTAGATAATTAATAGGAGTTGTAGCTGGAGAATTTCTTAATCTATACTTTGTCACGTGGCTCGTGGCCCACTGGTACCTTACATATTTTTTTTTGTCCTGGCAGCGGCTCCAGGCAGTCTCTCTCTCTCACTTCCTGTTCTCCCAATTCTCCTCTCTGTTAGTCCTGCCTATACTTCCTGTCTGGCTACTGGCCAATCAGTGTTTATTTATACAAAGCAATATCCACAGCACTTCCCCTTTTCTTCTTTTTCAAAAAGGAAGGTTTTAACTTTTACATAGTAAAATTACATATAACAAAACAATTATCGAGCAAGAATTATAGTTACAATATTAAAGAAGATATCCTATCTATCTTATATTGTAAGCTTAAAGTTTTATATCTAACTTATCTTTTATCATAACTAAGGAAAATTGTAATTATCTAGGCTCAACTACATCAAAGACCTCAGAAGGATATAATATTACCTGTGAAATGGGAGGATGCAAGCAACTTTCGGGAGTCTTGCAGGGTAGATAGAGACAGCTGACAGCCTAGACAGACACCTCATGTTCCTTTGTAAAGTTGGGGCATCTGTCTTCAGCCCACAGGGCTAGAGTCTCTTGGTCATTTTTTTTAGTAGAATGTCTGGCAGTTTTCTCTGCAAAGCAGGAATCTGAAGGACCATTTTGTCAAGCAAAGTTCAGTGGTCACCTTCCTATGGGTCCTGTATGTCCAGTTGATCAAGTAGTCCAGGCAAGAACAGTTTCTTTCCCAAATGGCTATTTTTGCCAAGGTGAAGATAAACTCTATATGGAGTGTCTTCAGTGTCCATCCTCCTCTCTGAAGTAAATCTGGTGCTGTCAGGAGCAGACATGTCTCACTGTCCAGAAAGTATAATTTTTAAAAATATTTTAAATACCATATTCTGTAGGTCTTTGAAGTATTTGAAGATTACCTATCTGTCTGAAATATAAGTATACCCAGAAGACTTAACTAACATGGCTACAAGTATGAGTATCATAGATGACTAACTATTAATCTGTTTTTCTAAATTATCCATTACAATCTAAATGAGTTACATAAACATAATACCTCAAACGAGAATAGAAATATATATACAGTATAACAAAATTAACTTTAAATTTGTATCAATAAACTAAAATCTATACCAATGTAAAACATTTTAAACAAGATGTTGTTTAAAAGTAGGTTCATTAATCTGCCCTTTTATCCTATCATATCTATATCCTATATATCTATATCATATCCCCCCCTTTTTTAGAAAGAGATCACATTTATAGTCAACCTGTTTTAAATAAAAATATTGGTTTTTCTCTGTCCCATACCAGAGGGCTCTTCTGATATGGGACATAAAAATCTCTTAACCTTTTATTTTAGCAATATGCCTGGGTTTAGAGCAGTAGTGAGCCAATTCCATCTCCAAAGCCAGCTTGGTATATTTGGGAATTTGGGCATAGCTTCTCTTACTACTTCCTGCTGGAAAGGGGTGCTATATCTTATGGGGACACAAAGAAAAATTTTAGGATTATGGAGTAGTCCCTGAGGGTGTATTGTCTGAGCCAGTTGCCTTGAAATGGTTCTGGATGTTGGATCATCTGGGCCATGGTGTCATCGAAGACCTTTCAGATGGTCTTGGCTGGTCAAACCTGATGTATCTTAATCTGGAACAAATCCATAGCCTCTGGCTTTCTGTGGAAACAAAAACAGAGCCTCCTTTCCAAAGCAACATATCCTTACATCCAAATTTTAAAGTCAAGGTACCTTTAAAGTACACATTTTGGCATAATTCAACAGCTTTTACAATCAAATGTTTTTCTTCAGTTACGGGTATCAAAGACAACATAATCCAGATTTTCTGTGTGATAGCCATCTTTACGTGGCTTATTACCCTTACTGTTTCTTTAAAGTCTTTATTTTTAAAAACTATTTGTTTATATAACATTATTTATTCCTTTTCTCTCTCTTTGAAGCCTATGTGCATTTTTATACACATTGTAAACTATTTCATCAGAATCAGTCTTATTGTGAACTTATTGTTTTAAACTGTAGCATTTTAAGACTGAAACGGCACTGTGGCTGTTGACTCCACCCACTTTAGCTTCCCAACATGGCGGTGGTACATTTTTTGTCAGTTCTGGAAGGCATCAACTCTCAGAAATAGTGGGTCTATGTTTCTATCAAAGCAGCATGTAGCCCAGAAACCTCTTTTTGTTTTGTACTAGCAAAAGATAAATCCACCATGCAGTTTAGTGTGCCATTTGTAGAGGCCTCATTTTTGCTGTAAGGCAGGTTGAGCTCACACGCCAGGAACCTGCCATAGTAGATAGTAGCTCAAGCATGTAGCCTCTGCTAACTTAAAAGAGACAACTAGGAACTGTTTTTAGCTCTGTTTTAGTGTCTTTTTACTCAGGTTTTAGGTGGAAACTCTTGCCCCACGTTGGGCGCCATTAGTAGGTGGATAATTTCTCTCCAGCTCCTGCCAAGTCCCGCCAGTTCTGGAGCCCGTTTATAAAATAAACACACAGACTATTATATTATTTAAACTGTTTGGCCATTAGCTAAGGTCTATCATTGTCTAGTTCTTACTCTTATATTTAGCCCATTTCTATTAATCTATACCTTGTCACGTGGCTCGTGGCCTACTATCTTACTTTTTTTTTGTCCTGGCGGCAGCTCCAGGCAGTCTCTCTCTCTCACTTCCTGTTCTCCCAATTCTCCTGTTAGTCCTGCCTATACTTCCTGTCTGGCTACTGGCCAATCAGTGTTTATTTATACAGAGCGATATCCACAGCAAGGAGTGATTTGCCTTTTGGGAACTTGGTCACATTATTTCACCATGAATGCATGTCTGTCTACTGAGCACACCTTAAATCCAATAAGAAAGTAATTGGTTACCAACATAACATTTGTGCCACGACTGCAGATAAGGCATATCCTGCCTTGCCAGTTGTTACCATGTCTAGCCTGTAGAGGATTACTTTAATTTCTATCTTGATGACTTTGATTTTAATTCATCATTATATAAATTTAAATTTTCTAATAAAAGAATAAAATCAAATACTAAAAAAAATCCACAGCCCCTCAACTATGTGTGAGCATCATGAAACAATCACCCTTTCCATGCTAAAATTGCTTACTTTATTGGTCTCTTTGAAGTCTTACATACAACCACAGTTACTATTCATTCATGTAGATAACAAGCATGTGGTGTATAGGGGCTAGTCACATTTGTCTTCTCACACTGATAAATGAACTTGGTTTTAGGATACATATGACTGAACATAGATCATATTATGAAGTTCTGAGAGATAATGTTAAGCAGCTATTTTCAGACTCCAAACAGGAATGCAAAAACAACAAGCATCCCATATTGTACTGAAGGAATTATATAAAGGCATGCCATTCTTAAAATCAACCTTTCATGAACTCACCCATTTATTTACTCATATTATTTTTCCAGTATGATTGTAACACAGAATTAAAAATTTGTAACTTCTTACAAAAGATGTGTAGACTTCATTATCCTGGAACATCGAGGATCAAATATTAAGGTTTCACTGTGCCTTTTATACTCTGAAATGGATGGAGAAAGAATTGTCTCTTGGAATCCACTACAGAAAACCTTAAACACCCTTGCATTGTTGTTACAACAATTTATTCTTTATCTAAGCCATGACATAGGCTGTAGTTTATTACAGAATCCAAATAATATGAAGCCCATCCACAGTTTACCTATTCTAATTTAATTACTTCAAAAAACAACCAGTTTCTAAAGAAGAATTACAAGGTATCAGGGATTAGATTATTATTAAAACCTGTAGTGAGACACAATAATCTTCCTCAAGATACAGGAAACTGGATGCAGGGGAACGGTTAATGCTGAGTGGTTCTCAGAAATAGGAACCCTCTCACAATCTGTGCTAAATGATCTACAGAGCAGCTATTGTAGTGCTCACTAGGAATGGTATACCATCTGCATTTTGTTTTGGTGTTCTGCAAAAGAGCCAAAGTAAACATTTGTCATTTTATCATGGAACAAATGCAAAATTATGATGACACATATGCATTTATTTTTCAGATGAAATCTCTCAAACCTTTTTGTAATATCTACTCTCTAAAATGTTGTCATTAGTTTAAGAATATTTAAAATATCCCCTACTAAAGTGAGACTAGAGGATTCCCTGGGAAATAAGTTGTTCTTTTAAAGAAGGAGGCTGAACTTTCAGCTATTCTTACAAGATAATTGAAGACAAGAGTTGAAGAAAAGCCAGAGATAGTTACCATGTGCCCACACTAGCACCCACTTCAATTTTTGCTTGTACATTACAATATCAGTGAACAGGGTAAAATTATTTAACCTATATTAATTTATCACTATTAAGTAAAGACGATTTTATGCACAGTGATTCACCTCCTTTGCTGTGCAGAGTTTCCAATGTGGGCACATTTGCACTAAAATGCATCAAGTCTACAGTGTCACAGTAGAGTAGTAGACAAAACTTACCCCTGTGCTTTTGGAAACACAATCTTTCTCCTGACAATTTTGCCCTGTGTTTGGGGGGGAAACCATAGTAATCCTTCTAAACTATTACCTCTCTAAATATCAACATGTTCTCCACAAAAAGTCAGTAGTAAGTTGACCCAGTGCTCTAGGTATAGGGAAGTACCATGACTATATATTGATAGAGTAAGTAACCTTATAGAACAAAGCAATAAAAAAGAGCAAAATTCACATACAAATAAGAATCTTGATTTATGCACTGAAATATAATTGTTGCCTGTAGGAAGAGTATCTGTCCTGGTGGCTGCTTCACAAATAACCACTCTGAGGCTTAATATTAATTATAAATGCTCAGCCAATATCTCAGGCTTATTACTAACTAGCTCCTACATTTTCAATTACCCCATACTCCTTATTTACACTCTGCCATGTGGCAGTACCATTACTAGCATGCCAGTTTCATCTTTTGTTCCCCCAGTGTCTGGCTGGTGACTCCAGACTCTGCCCTTCCTCATCCCATCATTATCAGCTTGGCTCTCCCAACTAACTCCAACCTGCTCAGGTATTAGCCAATCAACTTACTTATTAAACCAATGAGAGTAATATGTATTCACAGTGTACAGAAGGATTATTCCACAGCAGTTGACTTGGAATTTTTGAATTAACTAGGATCATTGGTTTCAGGAGAAATGAGAAATAATATGTATACAGTGAGGCATGGGTATATTATTGGTTACATCAACTGGCATGTGTATAAGAAGGATTATTGTGTGTCTCCTTCAGACAAAGGCAGGCAAATAAAATGAACATTGATTGTCTTCCTTTGTAGAGAACATGGTGTCCTGATGTTGTGACTTGTCCAGGCTTAATATAGGCCTTTTCTGGCCTTCCCCTATTCACCTATCATGGCATGCTCTGGTATATCATGTTTGCATCATCTTCAACGTCTTTCAAATGAGCTGCTTCTTAGTCCACACTCATTGCTAAAGGAGAATTTCATGCCTAGGATGGGCTTTGTGTGGTAGTGGAAGAAATCACGCTGCTTGTGAATGTCTGAAAACAATTTTTTTTCCATTTTTTCTTTCTGAATGGAGGGCCTTGTATGCAGAGACTATGGGGAGAAAATATTCCAGAATTCCACAGGATAAGGAAGAGTTGGGTGAGAAAGGAATTGGCATTATTTGAGAGACAAATTCAGTCATGAATAAGATTATAAACACACATGCACGCATACACAAGAGCTGTGTACACACAAGCTGGACACTAGGGTCCCCCTCAACCAGACTCATGGCTTTGTGGTAATATTTGTAATCAAAGAAATAAAGCTTGCCTGAAGATCAGAAGACGGTCAGGCAGTGGTGGCACACACCTTTAATCTTAGCACTCAGGAGACATAGATCTATCTGGGTCTCTGTGAGTTCAAGGCCACACTAGGTTACATGAGAGTAATCCAGTCAAGGAGAGAAACAGCAAATCAGTAGTGGCACACATCTTTAACCTCAGTATTTGTGAAGCACACACACCATTAATACCAGCACAAAGGAAGATTGAGATAAGAAGGGAAATGACTGGGCAGGGAAAGACATATAAGCCATAAAGAGACAGGAAGTAGGCCCTTTCAGCTGAGGACTTGGAGTCATTCAGTTTGAGGATTCATGGAGACAGGATCTTCTCTTTTGGGCTGAGGAGTTGGTGAAGTGAGAAGTGGCTGTGGTTTGTTTCCTCTGACCTTTCACCATTTACCTCAATATCTGGCTCCAGGTTTTTATTATAAGATAATTTAGGATTCGTGCAACATGGCTTCACAGAGCTTTGGATTATATGGTGTGCTCTTCAATTTTCATCTCCTGTTTTCTGAAGATTCCAGTCCTTGTGTGCTCCCAGGATGGCAGTAAATGCTTAGTCAGAATGGATTGTGGTTTATACTGTGAAGGAAATATGTGGAGTGCTGGGTTTTTCCTTACTTAAGCCATATATCCACTCACCAGAACAATAGATTGGAGTCTGCAATGAAGTGCAAGGATTTTATGGTTCAGTGAGTTCTTTTATTCTGATTTCTTCCTTTTCCAAAATCAGCATTCATGTACTAGGGGAAGCATGGATTCAAACATCATTATTCCCTCTCTACCTTATTATGACATTCTCTGTCTTTCATTCCTAGATGTCTTCTGGCATGCCATCTTCTTTATAGACTTGTTTCCTTCTGTCAACAGAGAAGAATGATTTGGGCTTCCATTCATTTCACTTTCTACACTTAACTGGGAATTTCCCCCATCTTCTTTGCCATGTCTCTGACTCCTCAGTATTTGTATGTTTTATATGTAAGCTCTGATGGAAAAGGATTATATAATAAAAGTTTGACCAAGTATTTGAGGGAAGTCTAACTGTTCTGTAAATAGAAGTGAAGTCATTGAAATTAGTGACCACTGAATTTGTGTGTGTGTGTGTGTGTGTGTCTAGAGCGCCAAGTTTTGCCTGTGTTATTTGCAGTATATTTGGGGGCAGGAATGTCAGACTTAGATTTGGGACCTACTCTTTTTTTTATAATTTATTTTATTTTATTTTACAATATAATTCAACTTTACATATCAGTCATAGATCACCCCGTTACCCCTCCTGCCACCCCGCCCCCTCTCCCCGGCCCACCCCCCATTTCCATCTCCTCCAGGGCAGAGACTCCCCCGAGGGTTGAGATCAACCTGGTGGACTCAGCCCAGGCAGGTCTAGTCCCTTCCTCCCAGGCTGAGCCAAGGGTCTCTACTAAGCCCCAGGTTTCAAACAGCCAATTCATGCACTGAGCACAGGACCCGGTCCAACTGCCTGGATGCCTCCCAAACAGATCAAGCCAATCAACTGTCTCACCCATTCAGAGGGCCTGATCCAGTTGGGGGCCACTCAGCCATTGGTTCACAGTTCATGTGTTTCCATTCGTTTGGCCACTTGTGGGACCTATTCTTATGTTTGTTTTTATTCTACTGCTTTTTAACCTCAGACCAATTTGAAAGGGCCAAACAGACACCGTAACAGGCTTCTCAGTCTTCTCTCAGAAATCAGGCCTCAATTTCTGTTTTCTGAGACATGAGCAATCATTTTCTGGGATGGCTGTGAACAAAAGACATAGTCCATGCAGTAGCTCCCTTTCTGCACAAACTCTGGTCCCTCAAGGTTCAGCCAATTGTTTACTGTGTAACTGTGTACTGTGTACTGTGTAACTAGATTTATGATAAGATCTTTGATCCACTGGAACTTGAGTTTTGTGCATGGTGATAGATATGGCTCTATTTGCAATCTTCTACATGTTGACATCCAGTTATGCCAGCACCATTGGTTGAAGATGCTTTCCTTTTTTCCATTGTTCAGTTTTGGCATCATTGCCAAAAATCAGGTGTTCATAACTTTGTGGATTAATGTACAAGTCTTCAATTGGATTCCATTAGTCCAAATCTTGGTTTTTATGCCAATACTCGGCTCTTTTTATTACTATAGTTCAATAGGAAGGCTGAAAGTCAGGGATGGTGATGCCTCCTGTAGTTGCTTTATTGTAAAGGATTGCTTTAGCTATCCTGGGTTTTCTTTGTTTCTTTGTTTTTCAATATGAAGTGTATTGTTCTTTTGAGGTCTGTGAAGGATTGTGTTGGGATTTTGATGGGGATTGCACGGAATCTGTAGACAACTTTAAATAAGATTGCCATTTTTATTATGTTGGTTCCTCATATCCATGAGCATTGGAGATTTTTTCCATTTGCTGATATCTTCTTCAATTTCTTTCTTCAAGGACTTAAAGTTCTTGTTATACAGATCTTTCATCTATTTTGTTACAGTTACTAAAAGGTATTTTATATTATTTGTGGGTATTGTGAAAGGACATGATTCTCTGATTTCTTTTCAGCCCATTTATCATTTGTGAATAGGAGGGCTACTGATTTTTTTTTGAGTTACTATTGTATCCTGCCACATTACTGAAGGTGTTTATCAGTTGTAAGAGATCTCTGGTAGAATTTTTGGGTCACATATATAGACTATCATATTATCTTAAAATAGTGAAAGTTTAACTTCTAATCCATGCTGGTTTTTATAATCTCCACTGTGTAGCACGAATCTTAAAAGTTCTTATTAATAAAATCAAACCTGAGGCCAGTTATTGGGGTGAATGCTGGAAGATCAGAGAAGCAAAACAAGCCACAGCTACCTCACCTCACCAGTTCCTCACCTGATACTGTTTCCTCAGACTGGAAGCTTCTGTGTCCTCATCCCAATGGCTCTCAGCTGAACTGCTGCTCGAAATCCTGAATGCTTAACCAGCCAAAAGCTTCTAGTTCCCGGTTTTCACGCCTTATATATCTTTCTGCTTTCTGACATCACTTCCTGGGATTAAAGGCATGAGTCACCATGCTTGGCTGTTTACAGTGGCCTTAAACTCACAGAGATCCAGATGGAGCTCTGCCTCCCAAGTGATAGGATTAAAGGCATGTGTGCCACCATTTTCTGGCCTCTATGTCTATCTAGTGGCTGTTCTGTCTTCTGAACCCAGATAATTTTATTAGGGTGCACAATATTTTGGCGAACACAATACCACCACACCACTGAAAATTACATTATGGGGATAACCCATGCACTCATACACAATTCATCTTTCCTTCTTGCACATTCCACAGGGCATTATTGGAGAGTATATGGAGCAAAGGGAACACTCCTCCACTGCTGGTGGGAATGCAAACTTGTATAGCCACTACATAAATCAGTATGGTGATTTCTCAGAAAATTGGGAATCAGTCTACCTCAAGATCCAGTGATACCACACTCCTTGACATATAGCCAATGGATGCTCAGTCATACCAGAAGGACACTTGGTCTGCTATGTTCATAACAGCATTATTGGTAATAACCAGAACCTGGAAGCAACCTAGCTGCCCCTCAACTGGAGAATTGTTAAATAAAATGTGGTACATATATGCAATGGAGTATTACTTAGCTGTAAAAAAAAGTGACATCATGAAATTTGCAGTCAAATGGATGGAACTAGAAAATATCATCCTGTTTTAAGTCACCAAGTCCCAGAATGATATACATGGTATTTACTCACTCATAAAGGATATAAGATATAAATTAAATGATAAAAATGATAACAAGACTACAATCACAGCTCCAGAGAAGCTAGGTAACAAGGAGGACCCTAAGATGGAGATCACCTTGGGAAGGGGAACTAGAGGAGATCTCCATGAATAAACTGGGGATGAGTGGTGGGCAATGGAGGGCAGGGGATGGGAGATGAGAACAAAAGGGAACAGGATGGTCAATCTGGAACAGGTATGAAATGGGAGAGCAATGAAAGAGATACCATGATAGAGAGAAACATCATGCAGACAGGGAGCTAGGGTAGCTCCCAGGAATCCTCAAGGATGACCCCAGTTTACACTACTAGCAGTAGTACAGAGGGTGCCTGAACTGGCTCACTGCAGGATTCAGATCGGTGATCACCCTTTCATCATAGAGCCTTACACTTGTAACCTATGGAAGCAGATGCCGGCGTCCACAGCTGAATACCAGGCCAAGCTCCTGGTGTCCAGGAGAAGAGAGAGAAGAGTGATTCTATGAGCAAGGCACATCAAGATCATGTTGGGGAAACCTGCAGAGACAACCAAACCAAACTAATGGGAACTCATGAAATTCAGACCAACACCTGTGGAGCCTCCACAGCACTGGAATAGGACCTCTACATAAGTGAGACAGTTATGTAGCTTGATCTGCTTAAGAGCCCCCCAGCAGTGAGATCAGTGTCAAATCCTGATGCATGAGCAGGCTTTTTGGAGTCCACTACCTATGGTGGGACAACTCTCAAAGCTTGGAGGCAGGAGGAGCGGATTTGAAATGTCTCTACTGAATGTACCAGGCTCTGCTGACTCCCCACAGAAGGCTTTACTGCTGTGGATATCTCTCTGTATAAATAAAATGCTGATTGGCCAGTAGCCAGGCAGGAAGCATAGACAGGACAAGCAGAGAAGAGAATTCTAGGAACAGGACGGCTGGGGCAGAGGAGAGCTGCCAGCCACTGCCATGAGAAGATGTTAAGATACCGTTAAGCCACGAGCCACGTGGCAACTTATAGATTAATAGAAATGGGTTGATTTAAGAAAAAAGAACAGATAGCAAGAAGCCTGCCACGGCCATACAGTTTATAAGTAATATACGTCTCTGTGTGTTTACTTGGTTGGGTCTGAGCAGCTGCAGGACTGGCAGGTGAGAGAGATTTGTCCTGACCGTGGGCCAGGCAAGACCAGGAAAACTCTAGCTACACTGTACCTTCTTGTAGGTGGGAGTGGGGGTCGAGTTTGGGGATGGGAGACTGGACACCCAGGAAGACAGAAGAGGGGGATCTGTGATTGGTATGTAAAATTAATAAATAATTCTAATAAAAAATAAAAATTAGGAATAATGCAAATGATTGGCTTAGTGATGCTACTCAAAATATTAGAAAAACAAGAACAAACCAAATCCGAACACAGTGGATAGAAGTAAATGATAGGAATCAGAACAGAAATCAACAAAATGTTAATAATCCAAAGAAACAACAAATCTAAGACTTGTTTCTTTGAGAAGATAAAGAAAACTGGCAGACCCTTGGCACAACAACCTGAAATAAAGAAAGCAGGGGAGCAAATAAAAAGAGTAAGAAATAAACAGGGAAACATCACAACAGACAATAAAGAAAAACCAAAATACCATAAGGGAATATTTTTAAAACCTGCACTCCATTAAGCTGGAAAACATAATACATGGATGAATCTTTAGATTTATTCAAGCCACAAAAATAAAACCTAGAGAAAGATTAACTATCTAAACAGACCTGTAACAAATGGAGAGATTGAAACAGTAAGAAAAACCTTTCCAACTATGGAGAATCAAAAACCAGATAGATTCATGGCAGAATCCTAGAAAACATTCAAAGAAGTTATATACCCAGTACTTCTTAAAATTGAAAATATAAAAACAGAAGAACTACTATCCAAATTCCTCCAACAGAATCTCTATCACTCTAATAACCAAAATAATAACAACAAAAAAGTTCAGGCAAATATGCCTGACAAACATAGACTAAAAAATACAATGAATACTTAAATCAGAATACAGACATACATAAAAAACACAATACACCATGACCAAGCTGACTTTATCTCTAGAATGCAAGGATGGTTCAACACATACAGATCAATAAATACAATAAACCACATAAACAAAACTTAAAGGCAAAAATCATATAGTCATCCTAACAGATACAGAAAAATTCTTTGACAAAATCCTACATGCCTTCACAATGAAAGTCCTCAAGAATGTAGGAATAGAGGGACCAATTAAACACAATAGAAGTTAAATATCAGAAACCCACAGACAACCTGATCTCAGATGGAAAAAAAAGCATGAAGCAACACCAGTGAAGTCAGCAACAGGACAGAGATGCCCACTCTCCCCACTCCTTTACAGAACTGTGGTTAGAGTACTACCTGGAGCAGTAAGGCAAGAGAAGAAAGTCAAAGAGTGCACAGAGAGAAAGAGAAGTCAATCTATCCATATTTGTGAATGAGATGATGCTATACATTAGAGATGCCAAAAGTTCTTTAGAAAAAAAATCTGGAAACGAGCAACTGATTCAGCATTTAAGGCAGATAGAGAATCAACTGCTCAAATAAATACCTTTACTATACATCAATAACAAATGCACAGAAAAGAAATTCATAAACATATTCCCATTCACAAGAGTCTCAAAAACTATCTAGTAATAAATCTAACCAAAGAAGTGAAGGCACTCTACAATGAAAACTTTAAACCTCTTCAGAAAGAGACAGAGAAACACAACAGAAAACAGACATTCCATGCTCAAGGATTCGAAAAATTAACATTGTAAAAATGACAATTTTATCTAAAGCAATTTTGTCACAACAACCCCAATCAAAATCCCCATCTCCATCTTCACAGAAACAGAAAAATATTATCCTAAAATTCATATGGACTCCAGACAAAAGACCCCAGACAGTCCAAATAATTCAGAAGCAAGAAACAATACTGAGCTATTATTTTCCAGATCTTATGATAAAATACAGAGCCATACTAATAAAAACATTATTCACTGGCAGGACAACAGACATATTGGACAAAGATGACACAAACATATGCTGCAGAAAAAACAAACATCTTCAACTAACAGTGCTGAGAAAACTGCATGTCCACATGCAGAAGAATGAAGTTAGACTATTGTCTGTCACCTTACACAAAAACAAACTCCACATTGATTAGAGACCTAAACCTGAAACTTCTAGAAGGACGCACGGACAGTAGCCCACGTGATATTCGTATATGAAAGGGCTTTCTGAAAGGCCTCCATTAGCACAAGAATAATAGCCAACAGCCTACAAGTGGGATTTCATAAAACTAAAGCTTCTGCTTGGCTAAAGGAACAATCCACCATGTGAAAAGGAGGCCCAGAGTATGGCAAAGAATCCTTTCCAGTTATATATCTGACAGAGAATTTACTATCCAGAATATACCAAGAAACCAAGAAACAATGATTCAAAAAAAAAAAAAGAATGAATGACCAATTCAAAAATGTGGGCCTGGGAACTGTACAGAGAGTTATAAAAAGAGGAAAAAATTGACAGGAACCCTCCAAAAAGATCATCATTCTTAACTATTACGGAAATGCAAATCAAAAGAATTTTGATATTTCATCTTACCTCAGTCACAATGGCAAAGATTAGTCAAACAATGGACAACAGATGTTAGGGGTAGTGCAGTTCTATTCACACCATGGAATCCTCAGGGAGTGGAGGTGGGGGGGAGCAGGGCTCCTGCAGGACTGTTAAGGTGGAGGAGTGAAAGAAGGAGAGTGAACCTCACTCAGCTGTGTCCTAGTCCGGTAATACTGATTCTTCACTACCAAGGAGAAGTCATTGTTTGCACAATGATTCACACTCTAGGTTGTGCATGGTTTTCATTGTGGTCACCATTACATTAACACGCATCATGGCTCCAGTGCCACACACACACAGTAGAGTCACTGACTTAACTCCTTGCTGTGCATTTGAAAGCAGAGCCCTTCTCCTGACAGCTTGACTCAGTGTTTGGAAGAATGAAAACCTAGATGTGTTTCTCAGGTATTACATTTCTTTCTGACACTAGGTACTCAGACTCAAATAATTAGTGGGAGGATACAGTGTTCTGGGATTAGGGGTGTCATTACAATATGCCAATTTATTGGTTCATGGTTCATAAAAGAATATTACAGAAAGTCAAAGTTCAGATTCAAAAAGGAAACTCGATTTCTGCATTAACATGAAGATGATCATTTGGAAATCCACTCAGTACAAGAATTAGTTTCATCAGAAAGGGACACAAACTGTTTCAAGTCGTACACAGACATCATGTTGGGGTTCAGACATTATCTGTAGAAGATGATTCTGTGATTCATGAACAATGGAAAACTAAACTAGGGTAGAGAGTTTCAGTTCTACAGAACACGGTGTCTGCTATTGTGACTTGGTCAGACCTGCCATGGGCCCTTTATGGCCCTTTCCCCTCTTATCTACCATGGCATCATCTGGTGTAAAAAAGTTTGTATCACCAGAAATGGCTTTCCCATGAGCAGTCTCTTGGTTCACACTTGTGGCAGAATCTACTATGACGATTTCATGTCTTGGGACTGGTTCTCTATGGTCTTGGATGAAATCATACTGCCTGTGGCTGGAGAAGATCCTAAAAGCTGTATTTGTGAATATTGTTTGTTATTCTGAAAGCAGGGCCTGAGATTCAATGCCTGAGGGAAGAAATTACTGGATAATTCCACAGGGGAGTGAAGAGTCCTGTCAGAAAGGACTTGGGATGATTCAAGTGAGAGCTCCAGTCATCAATAAAACTATAAGCAAACACTTATACACACATGAGGTATGTATATCCATGCTGGACCCTGCAGAGTCCACCTTATCATACTCATGAGGGGACAGATACTTTGTTAATATGCTGTTCTCTTGGATTTTCATCTCTTCCGTTCTGCAGATTCCTGTTCTTGTGTGCTCCTACAGAAGCAGCAGTGAGTGCTTAGTCAGAATCAACTATTGTTTAACTGGTAAAGGAAATGTGGTGATTGTTGGATTTTTCCCTGCTTTTAATGCCTACCCTATCAACAAAACAATTGAATGGAGAATGACTGAATTTAACAGAGATTATATGATTGAGTGAGTCCTTTATACATTTATTCCTTTTCAAAAAGGTTTGGCATTCATGTGTCCCAGGGGAAGCACAGATTCAAGCATTATTATTCCCTCTTTACCCCATTAAGAAATTTCCTCTATTCCATTCTTAAATCTTTCTGCAGTGCTGTCTTCCTAGTGACTCTTCTGGTATCTTTAAAAGGGATGAAGTCATTTGAGTTTTATTCTTTTCCTTTTCCACAGTAGACACTGTGAATTTCCCCCATATTCTCTGCCATGCCTGTAACTCCTTAGGATTTGGATGTTTGCAATGGTAGATCTGCAAGAGAAAGATCATATTATAGAGGACTGACGAACTATTTGAAGGGACTCTCAAATCTATCTGTGCCACTGTGAGAAGAGATAATGTCAGTGATGTTAATGGCAGCCATTTCCTTGTGTGAGGCTGGAGTGAAAATTTGTCTGTGTTTGATGCTGAAGATTTTGGAGCAGGGATGTCAGGATTAGACACTGAGTCCTACTCTCTGATTTAGAAATGCCTTCATCTGTCTCACATTCTTTTACCTGACTTTTAATATCTGTATTCTTTGATAACTTAAAATGTTTGCTGTTTCCTGCATATATATCCAATGTGTATTTTTTCATTTTCATGAATGTTTTTCTGTGCACGCATTGGCTGTGATGGAGCTTCTGAAAGATTTTTCTAGGCATTCTCAAAGATGAAAGATTAAGACATAGTGTCTGACAAGTCTGCTTGAGTATCTTAGGTCCTGATAAGAGAAACAGTCATGTGTGTTGGGGTTTAAAAGAAGTCAGGTGTGTTTTATCCCAGGCTGACATGCCCATAGCTATAGGTATCCACACAATAAGTATTTGAAAATGAGAAACGCAGCTTAACTCACGTCTGAACTCAACAAAGGCAACATGGAAATACATGTTCAGGAATTAGGTTGGAGGCAATTGGTGGTAAATCACCAAAAATAAACATAGGACTGAGGATGGATATTTGTCAGTATGACATTACTGTCTGCTAAAATGTGACTGTGGAGTAAGTCATCAGTTCAGCAGTGGAAGAGGACAAATGTTCAGGTGTGGAATGTCATTTGACATGAAGGATATTGTAATAGCTTTAATCTGAAATGGACATACTGAAGGCACCTGGGACAATTTAAAAATTGGCATCTAGATAAAATAATTTGTTGAAGAGTCTACTGGCTCCAAGAATCATTGCTTACTTCATGTAAGGTTACAGTGCTGTATGGTCTACCAGACATTTGATCTTGCATGCTAGAAGGAGACTCTTCTGCTTTACAGCAGATGGTGTCCCTGTTCCTCCCTGTTCCTCCTCTTCTCCTCTGCTGTTCAATTTCAGCAGCTCAGGCACCTCTGCATCAGCCTGAGTCCCTCTTCAGGTTCTACAGCAGCAATCCCATGCTGACAAAGATCACACTTTTGATTAAATGAGCTCTGTGTGGCTGGCTTGTCTAATATGTACAAGAAGAGAGTGCTGTGTCAATGTGATTTGATATCTTATGAAGTCAGAAAGAAACTTACATTAACATATAAAACTATAAGCAATTAGCATATTTGATTAGACAGTCCATTTTCAATTTATACTTTCAATAGAGAGTGAGACACATGCAAGCATATGCACTTCAAGGCTCTCAACCGCTTTCATGTTTTGATAAATTTTTTTTACATAGGTGTGAGGAACTATGAGTATAATTTGAAAGAGAGATTGTTGTCTTTCTCCAGTTAAATTTCCTCATTGTGGCTGCATAAATATATTTATCTTAATTACCATAACTACAAAAGACCATAAGTTGTGCAACTCAACTACCACAGTTTTCTATGACACTAATTTTTTGTGGTCTAATTTTCTACTGGGATTTTACTTTGTTGTCCAAATTAGGAAGCTGGTAAATGAATATTTGATACGTAGAGAATAGTGTGTAATAGGTGCAAAATATGTCTACCATTTGATTAAACCATATCAATCTACAAAAGCCCATGATTATGCACACTATAGAATCTTTTATGCTTTGTGGTTAATTTCCCTACAAAAAATAATAATGACACTTTCTCTCACTGTGTTTGGGAGTGCTTTTTCTTAACACTAACTTAAAAATACAGCTGATTTAGTATGTCCAAGTTGCATTTTGTCACTTATATGTGCATTTGTACATTAATTACTTGAAACTATTTATGTATTAGAAGAATATGAAAAGTCAGATTTTAAGATTTTTTCTATTTTTCTGTGAATATTTTCCATCTTTTAGTTTTTTCAAATTAAAAGACATAAATATCTGCTTACTGCTTATTTGAAAACATTTTTATGAGGTCAGGTTTATTCTAAACATTTATAATATGTCATACTGAAGGTGTAAAATAACATGAACTTTTAGTTTTATAAGGTATATTTTTTAGTTATCAAAACTATATTTTTCAGATATGACACAGCTTTCCTGCTTTGTTCTAAAACTAATGGCACTAATTTCTTTAACATTTGCATTATCTTAGTTTTCAGTAATATTTATACATATTCACATATTCATATGTCACCATAACATCAGTATGGGATAGAGAATAATAATGTAATAATATGCAGCAATTTTTTTTGGTTTTTTGAGACAGGGTTTCTCTGTGTAGCTTTGCGCTTTTCCTGGAACTCACTTTGGAGACCAGGCTGGCCTCGAACTCACAGAGATCCTCCTGGCTCTGCCTCCCGAATGCTGGGATTAAAGGCATGCACCACCACCGCCCGGCTAGCAACAATTTAACTATAGAATTTAATATGTTCTCCATTTCAATTTTAGTGATATTAATTGTCCATTTTATGATAAGCCATGTGCTATCAGAACAAATCATCTTACTGGATATTATGGTAGTTCATGCCTTTGATCTGGGCATTTATGAGATACAGACAGGTCAACCTATGTTTTCCATGCAAGCATAGTCTACATTCACATTCTGGAACATGCAAATAAATATATTGAATACTCTTTGAGAAATATCTTTTAGATACTCTTACTTTATTAGTAAAACTAATAAAAACATAGTTTATAAATACTTTTAGTGAAAACTTGATACATAATAATATTTGGGGAGGATATATACCCCTCTTGAGTTGCTCACAGTGTGTTTGTGTCTTGGTTCCCAGGAGAACAAAATGTCAAACTGTAAGCCTGTATGCTCACAATGAAATGGAGAACCATTGTACCATTTAGTTTTTCATTGTTGTGTACATAGTGCATATAAACATAAAGGAGTCTTTATTTATATCATATGATCTCTGTGGATGTAAAATAAAGCTTGTAAACTAGTATATTTTGCATTAAAATTTTCTGCTCAAACTTTTGAGCCTCATAGCCCATTGGCTGGTAGAAAACAGAAGGTTTCTGGGCCAAAATGCTCATATTTTGAAGATATTTTAAAAGTATTGTTTCATGTGAATGAGTTATTGAAGGCTGCTATATGCATAGTGAACAAACAGTACTTTCTTTTTTTTTCATTTTACAAACCAAACAAAGATTGCCCCCTTTCCTCCTACCGCCCCTCCAGCCACACCCTCCCAACCCACTCACTATTCCCTCCTACAAGAAGGAAAGGACTCCCATGGAGAGGCACATTTAGTAGAGGCAAATCCAAGCCATTCTCCCTGCCTCAAGTCTGTGTGACAGGTCCCATCATAGGCAGTGGGCTCCAAAAAACCTGCTCATACACCAGGGTTGGATTCTGATCCTATTGCCAAGGGCCCTCTTAAACAGAACAAGCTATACAACTGTCTTGATATGCAGAGGGAATAACACAGTCCCATGCAGGCTGCACAGCTGTTGATCCAAATTTCATGAGTTCCCACACGTTTGGCTTGGTCTTCTCTGAAGGTTTCCCTATCATGATCTTGAGGCACTTGCTCATAGAATCTTGCTTCTCTCTCTCTGACTGGACTCTTGGAGCTCTGCCTGGTATTTGGGTGTGGATCTCTGCGTCTGCTTCCATCAGTTCCTGGAGAAAAGCTTTATGATGACAGGGTATTCACCATTCTGATCACTGGGGTAAGCCAGTTCAGTTCATGCACCCTCTCCAATATTTCTAGTAGTCTAAGCTGGGGTCATCCTTGAGGATTCCTGGGAACTTCCCTAGTACCCGATTTCTCCACAACTCCATGATGTCTTTCTCTATCATGGTATCTCTTTCATTGCTTTCCCACTCCAACCCTGTTCCAGGTCGATCATCCCATTCCCTTATGTTCTCATCCCATATCCCCTACCCTCCATTGCCCATTCCTCATCCCCAGTTTACTCATGAAGATCTCATCTATTTCCCCTTCCCAGGGCAAACCATGCATGCCTCTTTGCATCCTCCTTGTTGCCTAGCTTCTCTGGAGTTATAGGTTGTAGTCCAGTTATCCTTCTCTTTACATCTAGTATACACTAATGCGTAAGTACATACCATGTTTGTCCTTCTGAGTCTGGGTTACCTCACTCAGCATGATATTTTCTAGTTCCATCCATTTGCCTGCAAATTTCATGATGTCATTACTTTTCTCTGCTGAGTAGAACTCTATAGTGTATATGTACCACATTTTCTTAATCCATTCTTCAGTTGAGGGGCAGCTAGGTTATTTTCAGATTCTGACTACTTTGAATAATGCTGCTATGAACATAGTCGAGCACGTGTCCTTGTGATATGATTGTGCATTCCTTGGGTATTTGCCCAAGAGTGATATAGCTGCATCTTGAGGTAGATTGATTTCCAATTTTCTGAGAAACAGCCACACTGATTTCCAAAGTGGCTGTCTAATTTTGCACTCCTACCAACAGTGGAGGAGTGTTCCCCTTGGTCTACACCCTGTCCAACATAAACTGTCTTCAGTGTTTTTGATCTTAGTGATTCTGATAGGTATAAGTTGGTATCTCAGATTCATTTTGATTTGTGTTTCCCTGATGACTTAGGATGTTGAGCAGTTCCTTAAATGCCTTTCAGCCATTTGGGATTCTTCTGTTGATAATTCTCTGTTAAGCTCTGTAGCCCATTTTTTAATTGGATTGTTCAGTATTTTGAAATCTAGCTTTTTGAGTTCTTTACATATTTTGGAGATCATCCCTCTGTCAGATGTGGGGTTGGTGAAGATTTTTCCCATTCTGTAGGCTGTCATTTTGTCTTATTGACCGTGTCTTTTGCTCTACAAAAGCTTCCCATTTTCAGGAGGTCCCATTTATTTATTGTTGTTCTCAGTGTCTGTGCTACTGGTGTTATATTTAGGAAGTGGTCTCCTGTGCCAATGTGTTCAAGACTACTTTGATTTTCTCTTCTTTCAGGTTCAGTGTAACTGGTTTTATATTGAGGTCTTTGATCCAGTTGCAATTGAGTTTTGTACATGGCGATAGATATGGATGTATTTGCAGCCTTCTACATGTTGATATCCAGTCATTCCAGCACCATTTGTTGAAGATACTTTCTTTTTCCATTGTACAGTTTTGGCTTCTTTGTCAAAAATTAGGTGTTCATAGGTGTGTGGGTTAATGTCAGGGTCTTCAATTAGATTCCATTGTTCCACATTTCAGTTTTTATGCCAATAACAAGCTGTTTTTAATATTATACCTATATAGTAGAGATTGAGGCCAGGGATGGTGATGCCTCCAGAGGTGGATTTATTGTACAGGATACAAACAGTACTTTCTGTAAATATTTCATCTATCTTGAGGATTGCAAGTACACAGGGTGTGTTAAATGTAGAGGTAAAACTAACTTATGATGTCATTTAACTTCAGAATTTCTCAATTTACTCTTTTGTTTCATGTTATCTGTTTGTTGTTGAAAGAGGGTTATTGAAGTCAGTCACCATCTCTGTGTTGAGGTCGACCTGTACATTTAAATGTTCACTGTTTCATCAGTGAAGTTGGGGAATCCTGTATTTGATGTGTATTTGATTAGGATTGTTATGCCCTGTTGTTGGATTTTTCCTTTGAGTATAAAGGACACTTCACTGTCTCTTCTGAGTAGGTTTTGTTGGATATCTGTTACATCTCATTTTAAGATAGTTGTGCTGCTTAGATTTTTAAGGGGATCTTATTTTGTTTGTTTTCAGTACATCCTGACTTCAGGTTTCCCTCCCTGCATTCCTCCCAGTTCCCCTCCTTCCCTCTCCTCCAGATCCACTCCTCTTCCATTTCCCTTCAGAAAACAGCAGGCCTCCCAAGGACATCAGCCCAACAGTGCATAACAAGATACAATAAGACTAAGCACATGCCCTCATATCAATGCTGGGAGAGGCAATTCGTTAGGAGGAAAAGGGTCCCAAGTACAAATTAAAGTCAAAGGCACCATACTCCCACTCTTAAGGGTCCCACAAAAACAGCAACCTAACAATCATAATATACAGGCAGAGGACCCAGAGCAGACCCATACAATTGAACAATTGCAGCATCAGTTTCTGTGAGCTCCTTTGAGGTTTGCTATACTTGACACTGTGTAACTGTTCTCCTGGTGTTCTCAACCACTTTGGTTCCACATTCTTCCTCCCCCTCTTCCATGGAGTTCCCCACCTAGAAGGAGAGGGACCCAATGGAGATCTCCAATTGGGCTCCCTCTCTGACTAATGTTTGGCT
The DNA here is from genome assembly GCA_902168325.1 of Peromyscus nudipes. Lineage (NCBI taxonomy): Eukaryota > Metazoa > Chordata > Mammalia > Rodentia > Cricetidae > Peromyscus > Peromyscus nudipes. The sequence goes on along the minus strand of CABHPH010000511.1, from coordinate 8,043 downwards.
ATGGGTGTCTGTCCCTGTTCCCATCAGCTACCAGAGAAGGACTGTCTGGTGACAACTGGGCTGGGTACCATCTATGAGTAGAGCAGAATATCATTAGAAACATTTTATTGATTTTGTTCTGTCCTAAACCTTTGGCGTATCCAACTCCAGTTCCTAGTCATCTAGACAGTGTCAGGAATGGGCTCAGTCTCATGGCTTGGGCCTCAAATTAAGTAAGTCATTAGTTGTCCAATCTGTCAAATTCTGTGTCTCCACTGCCCCAGCACTTCTAGAAGTCAGGACAAATTGTAAGATGAAGGTTTGGTGGCTGGGTTGGTGTCCCAATCCCAACATTGGAAGACTTGTCTGGTTACTGAACATGGACTGTTCAGACCCATCTCCTCCATTACTAGGAGTCCTCCCTATGGTCACTTTCATAAAATCCTGGGAGCGTCTACTGGACTAGTCTTCGCCCAAATCAGTCATCTCTTCCAGTAATTTCTCCTTCCATCCCTCCCCTATACCTGATCCTTTCCGTTCCAATGCCCACCTCTACCCCTTACCGTTGTCCACCCACAAAATTTATTCAATTTCCCCTTCCCAGGGAAAACCATGTGTCCCACTTAGAGTCCCCCTTGTTACTTAGACTTCTGGGTCTGTGGATTGTAGCATGATTACCACTTACTTAACAGCTAATATCCACGTATAAGTGAGTACATATCATGTTTGTATTTCTGCGTTTGAGTTTCCTCACAAAAGGATGATTTTTTTCTAGTTCCATACATTTGTCTACAAATTTCATGATGTCATTTTTTTCTAACAGCTAAATATTACTCCATTGTATAAATGTAGTGGTAAGTTTATGATATTCTACAGCACATAAATATACCAAAATTTTTTATCTATTTTTGATTGGGAGACATCTATATTGTTCCCAACTTCTGGCTATTATGAATAAAGGCACAATGAACATAGTTGAGCAAGCATCCTTATGGTAGAATGCAGTGTCCTTTAGGCAGACAGCCAAGAGTGGTATAGCTGGGTCTTGAGGTGGTTGATTCCCAGTTTTCTGAGTAACTGACATATTGATTTCCATAGTTACCATACATGATTACATTCCCACCACCAATGAAAAATTGTTGGCCCTATTCCACATTCTTGCCATCATGAGCTATCACTTGTGCTATTGATCTTAGCCATTCTGACTCTTGTAAGATGGAATCTCCAAGTCATTTTGATTTGCATTTCCTTGATGGCTTAGGATGTTAAACATTTCTTTAATTGTCTTCAACCATTTTTGTGTTCTTCTTTGATTCATTCTCAGTTTAGCTCTGTACCCCACTTTTTTTTTTGGTTTTTCGAGACAAGGTTTCTCTGTGTAGCTTTGCGCCTTTCCTGGAGCTCACTTGGTAGCCCAGGCTGGCCTCGAACTCCGCCTGCCTCTGCCTCCTGAGTGCTGGGATTAAAGGCGTGCGCCACCACTGCCCGGCTGTACCCCACTTTTTAATATGGGTATTTGGTTTGTTGATGTCTAGTTTCTTGAGTTCTTCATATAGTTTGGATATTGACCCTCTAACTGAAGTATAGTTGCTGAAAATCTTTTCCCATTCTGTAGGCTGTGATTTTGTTCTATTGATTGTGTTCTTTGCATCAGAGAAGCTTTTGAGTTCCATAGGTCGCATTTATTAATTGTTGATCTTAGTGGCAGAGCTAGCTCTTTCTTTCTGTTTGGGAAGTCATCTCCTCTGCCAATGCATTCAAGGTTATTCCCCACTTTCTCTTCTGTTTGGTTCAATGTGCCTGGTTTTATTTTGAAGTCACTGATACACTTGGACTTGAATTTTGTGCAGAGTGATAAATGTGCATCATTTTGCTTTCGTCTACATGCAGACATCTAGTTAGACCAGCACCATTCGTTGAAGATGTTTTCTTTTTTCATTGTGTCTTTCTGGATTCTTCATAAAAAATAAGGTGTCCAAAAGTATGTAAAAGGATTTACATCTGGGTCTTCAATTAGATTCTATTGATCATCCTGTCTGTTTTTATGCCAATACCATGTAGTTTTTATTACTACTGCTCATAGTGTAGCTTGAAATCAGTGATAGTGATACCTCGGAAGTTCTCTTATTGTATAGGATTGCGTTAGTTATGCTGGTTTTTTTCTTTGTTGTTGTTGCTGTTCTTCTTCCATATAAAATTCACTATTGTTCTTTCAAGGTCTATAAAGAATTTTCTTGGAATTTCGATGAGGACAGAAATTGAATCTGTAGATTGCTTTTGATAAAATGGCCATTTTTACTATGTTGATCGTACCCATTCAAAAATATGGGAGATCTTCAATCTTCTGATATCTTTTAAATTTTTTTCTTCAATGACTTAAGGTTTTTATCATAAAAGCCTTTCACATATTTGGATGCTTAGTTAGAGTTATCCAAAGGTATTTTATATTATCTGTGGATATTTTGAAGGATATTCTTTCTCTGATTTCTTTCTCAGTACATTTGTCCTTGTATATAGGAAGACTACTAATTTTTTGAGTTAACCTTGTATCTAGCCACATTGCTGAAAGTGTTTATCAGGTATAGGAGCTCCCTGGTAGGAATCTGTTGCTATTCTGATGGGTTCCTCTTCGAATATGACTTGATCTTTCACATTTGTACCTTCATTGTTCCCTGTGCCATCTTGAATATGTTTATTCTTTACTTTAGTCTTAGCTATTCTTTAATTTGCCTTTTGAAATATTGGTTTAGTGGTCATAATTTTCTTCAACCAATATTTATTTTGAAAAGTATACCTTTGTTTTTCATTATGATTGATAGTTTTTCTGGGTATAGTAGTTTGAGGTAGAATCAGTGCTGTTTCGTAACTTGTAGAATATACACACAATCTCTTCTGGGTTTCTAATATCTACTGAAAGACTCTGTTGCTATTCTAATGAACCCCTCTTAAATATGACTTGATCATTCTTATTTGTAGCTTTCCAAGTCCTTTCTTGGTCCTATGTATTAACTTTTACTATTATTTTATAACATAGGATGTTCCTTTTGTAATCCTTTATACACGGAGTTCTGCAAAATCAAATAGTCTTAACATATAGCTACAGAAAATTCCAACCAAAAACTAAACAATATGCATTCTTCTCTGCAGCTCATGGAATTTTATCCAAAATAGACTACATATTAAGATAAAAGCAAGTCTCTAATGTACAGGAAAACTTAAATACATCCTGCATGCTGTCAGACGATATGAACTAAATCAGGATATAAATAACAAAAAAGAAAGAACACAAATTCATGGATTTTAAGTTACACAAAACTGAACCATAATTGAAAGAAGGAAGAAATCTAGACAGACATTTACATTCCTAGAATTGAATGGAAATGAAATCATAACATATCAAGACCTATGGGCACAGAGACAGCTGTCACAAGAGGAAAGTTTATAGATCTGTAGATCTATGTCAAAAACTTTGAGAGATCACAAATTAATGACTTTAAGAGATACATGAAACCTTTAACAATACAAGAACAATCAACACTCATAAAGGTAATCAGTAAGAGTTCATCAAATCAGCACAGAAATTTACAACCCGGAATTGAAAAATTCAATAGAAAAAGTGAATGAAGCGAATACTAAGATTAATGGCATGTTAGTAAAATGGACAAAAGAAAAATATAGAGAATTCAAAAGAACAAAATTAGAGATAGAAGGTGAGAGATTACCACAGATATTGAGGAAATTCAGAGAATCAAAAAATAAATTATAAAAAAAATATATTCTATAAATTAGAAAAATTAAAGAAATATATGCATTTGAAGATATACATATGACCTACCAATGTTATATATAAATGAAGTTAGTAGTTCAAATAGACATATAACATCTGGTGATATTAAAACATTAACCAAAATATAATTTAAAAAACCTCACAAGTCAGATGTAGTGAGTGCACAATTCTACCAGGCCTTCAAAGAAGAGCTAACATTAATATTTCTCAAACTATTACACAAAATAGAAAAAGAAAGAACATTTACTTTGGGAAGGTGATATTACCTTGATTTCAAAAACATACAAACACCCTGCTGTAAAAAGAAGAAAAATTAGAGGGCAACTGCTTATTAATATAGAAACAAATAAAATGCTTGAAAACTGAACTGAAGAACACACAAAAATGATTATACACCATGATCATATTGGCCTAGTCCAGTGGATGCAGGTCTGGTTCCATATCTCTAAATCAATGAATACAACACCATATAAACACACTAAAGAACAGGGGAAAAGGAGTCATCTGGTTAAGGAGTAAAGCCTCTAACAAAAATACAACATCATTTCATGAAGAAAGTCTAGGAGAAAATAGGGACAAATAGAATAAAGCCTGTTTTCTTATCACATGAGTTTAAGGTGTTATTCATCTCCTTTTCTACCCAGAAACAAAAAACACGAAGAAAATAACATTGCATTTATATCAATCATTAGATGTATGTCACCATGAGAATGAACTTTGGCACACAAATCAAAGAACTATGTATAAAATATAAACTTAATGAAATAAGTCTTTCCAAATATTATATTTTTCTTGTGAAATATTGTAATATTCTTCTGTGTGTGGAAATTTGGTGGCTACAGAGTGCAAGTTATTTTCCTCACTAGTGACTAATATTAAGAGAATGAGTAAATAGAACAGAAGATAACATGCTTGCAGTGCAAATATAAGAACTGAGTTTACTTTTGCAGGTCTCAAAAACAAAACAATGGGAGGAAGCATTGCTGTCCACATGTGTAAACCTGTTGTTTTGGGAGAAATGAGAAGTAGTAGTAGGAAAAATCCAAGTTTATGTGCCACAAAAGACCTGTTATTAAAATCCAGATTAAGATAAAAAAAAACCCATTTAAAGTTTTCCCTGTTTAGAATCATGTGAATACACACAAATCACAGAGACATATATACACATATCACACAACACACATATAAGAATGGATTATTATTGAAGTGTCAACTGATGTTCAGACAGGTTGAATGGCCTGGATGTTCCTGAATTAAGCAGTTTCTTAGTAACTGGTGACTTGATCAAGAAACTCTCTATTTTTCGTGGTTGTGCAAATTGAAAGCTGAACTCTAGGAGATCTGAAGACTTTGTTGAAACTCATGGACAGAATTCATCACAATATAAGACAATTGAAACTTGGCTCACAGTTCTAGAGCTCAAGTCACTGGAAGGTTCACATTCAGGGTTTTACATAGTCCTAAAAAATAAAACAAAGAGTCTCCTAGTCATATTGACACTTAATGCAGTAGAAGGTTCTTAAACTACATACATATATGAAAGAAATCCCAATGGAATCATCAAATAACAGGGAAGAGAAAGCACCAACAAAATAATTTCTCACCACCAAATGTAATTTCCAGTTTGGGGCTGGGCTAATTGAGTTGTCAGCAAAACAGGCCCCTTGGAAATGCCCCAACAACCAAGGCTATTGCCAAAGCTCTTGGTTGCTCTCCACAAATTGGTGGTAGAGCTCCATTGCTGAAGATAACACTACAGGACTCAGTGAAAATGGAGAAGTTGAGCTAGTGCATACCTAGAGTCTTTACTCCTATACACTAGTGTTCATGGTACTGGAAGGCAGTCTGCATGCTACCAAAGGAGAAAAGTAAACAACAACCTAACTATAGACCCTCCGATCTCTAATGATGTCCTGCCTGCAAGTTATACTGGTGCAAAATGGCTCAAAGCTTGTGGGAGTAAACAACCAATATCTGATTGGATTTTAGGGTCACTCCATGAGATGGAACCCAACACTTCTCAGTTTGTCAAGAACTTGAGAAAGACAGGCATGAAATCAGGGGGACACTAAATACTACTGTTTTGCTAGAGAAATGTACCAATAAAAAGTCTCCTAAGGATATTCTGCCAAATTAATAGATCATTGGAACACTCAGTTCTAATTGGGATGTCTTCTTAAAGTTTCTTCCCTTGGGGCTCAGGAAACATGAAAGAAGAGGAAGGGGAAAGATTGTAAGAGTCAGAGAAAGTGGAAGACACTGAGGAAATAAGACTTTCTAAATACAGCAGGACTAATGCACATATGATCACAAGAGACTGAAAAGGATGCACAGGCCCATACCAGTAACACAAATGAGTTGCCAGCACTGAGAGGTGAAGTGGACACAAGCCCTCATCTTTAATACAGAAGCCAACTCCAAGTTATTACAGGCCTCCATCACGAACCCAGTTGCAAAAACGAAAAATAGTTTTCTTCAAGTGTGTTTCCCTGGGTATACAAACAATTCATTAGGGAAGGCCTCATGCTCAGTAGTAGATGGAAAACAAAGAAATAAACTCAAGGCAATTGTGGATGTTAAATTTTTTGACATCACATGACTTTTGTGCAAAAGCATTGCTTCTCATTTCTTTTTTTCATGATTTTCTGTGTATGAAAATGTGTGTTTTTGCCTCTCGTGTTTCTTGTCCCTTTTCTTTGGATTTTTTCATTTGTTTGCTTGTTTTATCCTATTCTGCCTTGTTTGTTTTTATAGTAATTTATCATTATTTTTGATACTTGTTTGTTTTCTAATAAGAGAGAGAAAGAAAGGGTGTGGATTTGAGCAGGAGGGGATTTGGGGAGAAACTGGAGTAGTTGGTTGAGGAGAAACTGTATTTAGAATACATTGTATGAAAAAAATCTATTTTCAATTTGCTTGAATGTATGTCATGTGTTGTGTGGTGTGAGTCTTCCTCCTAAATATTGTTCTACCTTCTGTGCAGGTTAAAGTTGAGGAACTACCAATGTATTTTGGCCATGATGTTTGCCATTGAGGAAATCAACAGCAATCCCTATCTTTTACCTAATACATCCCTGGGATTTGAGGTCAATAATGTCTCAAATGGTCAAAGGCGCACTCTGGCAGCTCTTTTTCGCTCACTTTCAGGCACTGGCTATGGCATCCCTAACTACAGATGTACAAGAAAGAGCATGTCAGCTGCTGTACTTACGGGACCATCATGGGCAATATCTGAATACATGGGGACACTGCTGGATCTTTACAAGTTCCCACAGGTGAGAAAAGGTGATGGGCTAGGACATGATGTCAGCTCTGCTTGGTGACATTTCAACTGTCTGTGAGGGAAAGGGAGCAAGCTTGAGTAACTCTTCATGGACAGGGAAATAACATCAACACAGTTGACACATCTATATTTTTGTAGCTTAGAATAGAGAGAAGGGGAAGGAAGGGTGGAGCAAACACACCACTATTAAACTCTGAATATTGTCTGTATTTCTGCAGGATATCAATCACACTGTAGTATCTGTGCAATAATTAAAAAAATCAACCTTGGTTCAGGGGGCAGAGCCTGCAACTAGTTGAATGGAAATTTGCCATAGAGCATTCAGATGATCCAGGAACACAGATAGAGAGACAGCACAGAAAGGAGTAGTGTGAGACATGGAATTTGGTTCTTTGTTTTGCTTTGGGAAGAATGGAGAGACATGTAAATTGCTGGGTCTCCAGTTAAACAGGAAGCTCAGTTGGATGCTTCTTGGTCTCTCTGATCGAACAGGTTTTCACTGTCACATCTGATTCTGAGACTTTGTTGGTAAATAAAATGATAGAGACTTAGTTTAAACCTACATAGTGCACCCACCTTGTACCCAGGCCAGGGGACTGGAAGCTCCTCCAGGCTGCAGCCTGTGTGGCTGTTGGGGCACTTATTGTGGGGCTGTGGGGGTCAAGAATTAAAGTATCAATAGATTCGTGTGCAGCTGCAGAGCTGACAGAAGAACATCACTGTATGTTCCCATAAACCCCCAGGAAGAGAGATTTAAACTTCAAAGCAAGATTGTCCTAAAGGCTTCAAACCATTGCTGTGCAATTGAGTTGATTTTTTATGACAATTTTCTTATTTCTGATTGTTTCTCCTTACAGCTTAGTTTTGGGCCTTTTGATACTACCCTCAGTGAACAAGGACGGTTTTCTTCCCTGTACCAGGTGGCCCCCAAGGACACATCTCTGACACTTGGCATTGTATCTTTGATGCTTCATTTCCACTGGAACTGGGTCGG